>JBBKCR010137751.1:0-21938 GCA_037577295.1 Ladigesia roloffi | reverse complement strand
TATTATTATTATTATTATTATTATTATTATTATTATTATTATTATTATTATTATTATTATTATTATTATAATCTGTCCAGTGTTGAAATAATTATACTATATTGGTGTCATGATGACAATTAACAAACAATATGTTTTGCAGGTCTAATATAAACACAAATACACACATATTGACATATACTCACACATAAAAGCTACACAACAAAAAGAGGCACAGAAAACTGCTGACACATAATACAGACTAAATAACGGAGTGACAGCAGGCGTGTAAAAGGATATCATATCCAAACCTCAGTTTGTCATCAATCTTCAGGGTGATATACATCTGCTCCTGGATCCGAACATCATTCACAAATGTCTGAAAGCAGATGGAAATTTCCTTACACAGATATCTCCACTCTCTCCCCAGAAATATATTTACAACCCAAAGCTTATAACTATATCGTAATGAAAGACTCTTATAGAGGTCCCATGAAGCTTGGCATGTCTTATCATAAACTGTAAAGGAAGAGACCCAGCAAAGGAAAAAAAGTCCTTTACTTCTCTCTGAAACCTGGTATTTACTGAATTAAGTCAATATATCTGGATCTGGGCCTTTTTAATCAGCTGTAAAACCAAATCTACTATGTGACATCACAAGTTTAGAAATAATCATGTGTGTTCAAATCCCTCAGTACACTAAGCAAGTCCCTCATTGAATGGCTACTCCTTCTACACATCATTTACAGACCAAAACACACTGTCACAGTGAGGATGACCTCAGCAAACCTGTGTGTGTGTGTGTGTGTGTGTGTGTGTGTGTGTGTGTGTGCGTGTGTGTGTGTGTGCATGTGTGTATGGGTGTGCTTTTTTGTATGAGGTTTGGATGGTTTTGGTAGGTGAAGAATAGGGACCATTTTGGGAAATTCTAAATCACTTCATCATTTTACATTATTTTTTACAGCTCCATCCATTTTCTGCCGTTTAAAAAATCCCTGTGTCCTTATAGTTACATAAAACCAACTGAAGCACATAAATCTAGCATATTTAAATGTGTTTTACTTAATATATTACCTACAAGCCCACTGGTATTATATTACTGAAAACTCCAATTACAAACCTTTGAAAACTAGCGTAAACAAAACCCACAGGGAATCTATATGACTCCATGGCCAGACATTTTATAAAAACAAGTGTGTCCATGTGTGTGTTTGTATATATATGTGTGTGTGTGTGTGTGTGTGTGTGTGTGTGTGTGTGTGTGTATGTGTGTGTGTGTGTGTGTATGTGTGTGTTTGTGTGTGTGTGTGTGAGCCCTTGTATTTATCACTTTGTGGAGAAATGCCCTTTAACCATTTTAATCATAACAGGCTTTTTCTTTTTCACAATAACTTTTCTTGTAGAAACTAAAAGAGAAGAAATATTTCCTCCAGGTCATTAAACAGTTGGGGCAGGTGTAGGAGTAGATACAGCATTACATGAGTCAACCAAACGTCCTCACAAATATAGTAATTCCAAATGTGTGTGTGAGTGTGTGTGCTGAAGCAGCCTTCTCGCTCTCAAATATCATGCGATTCCTGCAGAGGTGGAGAAAGGACAGGGGAGCTGATCTCACTGGCAAAGCACTTTCAAAACAGCCCAGTTTAAAGTTTCCTCCCACAGAGCTGTGTTCTGCATTTCAGATTTAAGGGCAGAATCTCAGCACTGTGATGGATGACCACACTCAGGGTGTGTGCAGGTTCCTGCTGATTCATAGGATCCCCAGCCTTTCACAATTCCTACACTGTAAGTAACTCACTCAAAACAAAGTAAAAGCAAAGCTGCAACAATCCCAGGTAACAAAACAAAAACAAATTGATATTATTTATAGCGGACTGTGTGTTAACATTTAAAAATTATATCTTGTAATTTAAATATTATTTAAGTATAAAACAGAAAAAACAAATCTACATTTTAAAATCTAAATCTAAAGGTAAATAGAATAGTGTAACGGTCAGGTTTGTTACAAGTGTAAATATGGACTGTAAACAATTGCATTAATTCAATGGGTAATTAATTATGCAAATATTAAATCAAAATGAATTTATTACACAAAGTAAAGGGAATGTACAGCGAGAGGACATAAAACACACAACACGCTGCAGACTGGTTGCAGCCGAAACTCCCAGAGAGTAAAAATGCAGGGAGACGGGAGAAGGGAGATGGTGGTTATGCAGTCAGGACTTAATTTGTCCAGAGGTGGAGATTTTCCTGCCACGACTAGGCAGGAAGAGGACTACCAGAGCATGACTCAACAGGAAGAGCTCTGAGTCGCACTTCCTGTTTTAGAAACTGTGTCACACTGAGCTGTTTCTACTGACCTCAGTCGCACCAACAATAACATGCGACTCAGATTCAAACAACACCGACCACTAAACTGAAGCAACACAGAGCAACATTTAGACGTGAACAGTCTGATTACACACTCAAGCAGAACTGAACAGAGTTTTGAAGATATAAATGCATAAAATTAAACAACTAATAAACAATTAGAGACTCATTTGCATTATATGAAACACTTTTTCTATTAAAACATCCCAATCTCAAACGCACACTTTATGCTGGACTAGTGGCCACTTACCCCATTAAGACTCCCCAGGTCCTTCACTTTGTGCTCATCTGTGGTGGATTCATAGTTGATCACAGCATGCTGCTTGTCAACGCTGCGAGACTACACACACATACACACACACACACACACACACACACAGACACACACACACACACACACACACACATCAGAAGAGTTAGTGAAGTTAGGCTTTTATCTCCACACATTGCCGGTTATAAAGATTACAATGCTATTTTCAGCACTGGCGAGACAAAAGCATTCAGTATCCAGCCTTGCATTGTTTGAAGGAGAGATTGTTTGCATTCACCAAGTGTTTGACATGATTATGAGGAAAAGATCTAAAGGGGAGAAAAATATGTCATCTTTTCAAATGCTTACAGTGAAAACGCGCTTAGATTTGACGGCGGGAGATTTCTGGCATGAGGACATAATGGAATACTTAATGACTGATCTGAAGCTACGCAGATTCCCGAGCAGTACTGATGTTCCTCTGCTGAGTAGGTCAAGGATTCAGGCCATTCAAAAGGCATAAACCTCTGTTAGGTATGAGGAACTGTCAGAGACTGTACAATCACTGTAGAAGAGATGGAGGGGGGCAGTAGGTCTGCAGACAGGGCATTCTGAGTGAAGGTAAGAATTCAAAATCACAATAATTACGCAAAAAATACAAAAGAAGTGCTCTTAAATTAGGAAACCAAATCAAATGTAGGTCCTTTTGCACTACTGTCTGAATCAGCTTACAACATTGCATGACTCCCTACTTAAAGTTTTAGCACTGATTTATACTACTCTCCTCTGGTTCTTACACTGTCCTGAATATGGAGGGTTTTGGATAAGACCCTCTGGATAAAAGCATCTGCCAAATAAATGCAATGTAGCATTATAAAAACAGTACACCTAACACCAACCAGTCAGAATGCAAAAACAGTGATGATTTCTGTGCACCCCAGTTGAGTGAAACTTGAATCTCCTTATAACAACTGGATTCAATTACAATGCTAAAAATGGGTGCACAGTTTATTGAATATTATTATCATAAATAATTAATCATCAAATATCAATGCTTTGAACTGCCTTTTATTAATACAAATTCACAATAAAAACAGATATAATTGACTGTAGAACAACATAAGCAGATATAGAGTCTCCCGTGTGCATGGAGAACATTCAGTTACAGAATATTTACAGACTCCATCAGACACTGCTTCAGTTCAGAATAAACACTTTCAGTTCCCAGTCCATTTTATCAAAACCATGTGATAATTGTAATAAGTGTTTTGTAAAAGCCATCATCACATGAGTGAGCGACTCATAAAGCTACATGCCGCCGGACCAAAAACACTCTCTGTTTCTCCAAATGTCCCAAGGCTATAGGACTAAATAGAAGAAGAACATTTCTTACAAGACAAAGCCTCCTTTATGTCTCCCACAAGACCACGCCTAATTCAAGAGCTAGTCTTATATTTCTGAAGACATGTATAAAGGTACACTCATATATACCACTCTTCAAAACTTAACAAGTGCCATAATATTTAAACTTGAAAGAAAATATTTCATTTTGTTTTCAGAAAACATTTTAAGTTATATATGATGCTAAAAGACTATTCAAATCGTTAAAAAAACTGCACAACAGCAAATAAATTAATAATAAAATAATTCATAAGCTTCAATAAAGCTTTAATTATGCTTCACTTTATGTGACAATTTCCACAAAATAACTTTAATGTTATTCTTTAGTGTAATTATTTTGAAATATAAACATTTACTCATTCACAATATTATAGAAATTAAGGCGAACTTTTATTCTGACATTTTCTCACCGGTATACCAGAGGTATGCTAACCGTGACAAAGAATCAAACACCTGTGTGTGAGGTGGTTTAAGCAACTAACACCATACACCTGTGCTAAGCTAGTTCAAACCACTGGTGAGTTTATTAGGGTTTATTGCCAGGTTCATTGTTATTATTAATAATATTAGTAATATAATTACTGGTAGTACTATAATATTGGATATATGATATTTACATTTCCCATTTATTGGCAAATAAAATACCTGCTGAGACATATCAAGTGTGAGCTTCTACAGCTGAATTTCTTTCCAGAAATCTCAGGACAGTGTTGGCACTCTCCTGCAGCATCTGGCAGCTGAGCAGTTTGCCCACTCATAGTAGAGGCCCTCTAGATTTTCTAAATGTGACCCGGGAGCTATCTGTCCCACTTTCTATTAATATAGCACCATGACTAACACACACTCTCCGATAGTATCAGACTGAACCCCCTAGTTTATTAAAATAGAATAATCCATGGAAACAGCCCAACCACCATTCTTATGTCTCAAAAGTGATTAAGTTTAAAAAATAAAAAGCGAACATTAAAGTCTGATGACATCAAGGCCTTATTGGATCAATTTTGTCATTTTTGATGGAAACATGGTAGAACATAAATAAAATTATTTGATATTAATAAGTATTAGTATCATATGCATGCTGTGCATAACTACATAACCTTATTTATTAAATCATAATGTTTCTAAATAAATGTATAAATATATATATTAGGGAATAACACAAAAGTCAACTAGTCGACTACAGAGGCACTAGTTGATGGCCTAGTTGTGTTTTTTTTCCTTTCTCTCTGCCCTCGCTTGTGGATGTATTGCAGTGTCTGCCGCAGATTGGCTGACGCCTGGTTTAACCAATTACTATATTCCCTACATTAAAGGGGCGGTACCTTTGGCATGTAGAGTGGGGTGTAAACACAAGACCACAACAAGACAAGAGAGATTGCAGCAGAGAACAGAGACACACAACACACATATGTAGATCCTTCACTCTAAACACACAAACAGCACAGAGACCTGTAAAACCTGCAAGTTGGTGTTAAAGTGCAGGAAGTGTACCGGCGTTCTGCACGGTTCTGAAGCGGAACCAGGGCTTAAACTGTTCCCACTTCCTGATTACACTTAAATTTACCAGAACATTCAAGGTATCAGCCTTTATTTTGTTTAGTTTAAATGTCATGTTGACTGTTAATGTTACAGATAACTTTAATATAAGTAACTCAGTGTTGGATACCTTTGTTCCTGCGTGTGTGTGATGTAATCATGATTAGTCGACTCGACTTAGACTACGTTAATATATAATACTAATACATAATATATAATATTTAATCTATAATATCTACTCCGGAATGCGATCGCGGTGATGGGAAGGGGGGACGGAATAACAATGTGCACAGATATTTTTTAAATATCAAGGCAAACAGTAATCAGTAGCATTCTTTTAACAAAGACCTTCGTAAATTCCTTCTCAGTTAATTTCTGATTATTTATCTTGTGCAAAAATAAAACATGACTTCATTGAACAGAAATGCATTCTTTACATTTTGGTTTCTAGACGCTGTTGTTATGTTTTATTTTACCATGTTATTGTGTCAAACCAGAAAGTGTGAAAAGGGTCAATTGGAATGAATGGCTAAAGAAACACCAAAAGCTGTGATGAGAATACAGCTTTATGCTTGATGGATGGAACAGAGCATAATGAAGCAAATATAAATAAAAAATATAATATACATTTTATATGGGATACATAAGCTTTAGTAATTCAATTTATGGCAATACAAATCAAGATCTTTTATCCCCCAGTAGTAATTTTCTTATGAACATGGTGAGGGATTCAGTTGGGACTGCAATGCAGTATCGGGTTCCCAGTGAGAGCTCCCTGTTGTAGGAGCCTTAAACTGTGTTGAAACACTGGAGCCTGAAAGTGTAAAGTGCAGAGAAAAATAGAGTGACAGTAGGCATCAGCTGACCTGCAGCATAAGCTCGCAGTCATCTCGACCCACAAAGATCATTTCACGGGGTAGCCGGTGACGCGTGCCCCCGCTGCTCACCAGGAACCAGGACGTGAGGCTCATCTCTGCTCTCTGTCCCTCCTCCAGCCTCCACCCCTACGTCATCCTGAGAGAGAGGGGGGGGTGAGAGAAAAATAAAAGTGAGAGAGAGAGAGATAGAGAGAGAGAGAGAGAGAGAGAGAGAGAGCGATAGTTGAGTGAAAAACAGAGAAAGAGAGAGTAAGAAATTGAGAGTGAGAGAGAAAGAGAGGGAGAGACAGATTTAGCGGAAAGATAAAAATAGGGTTAAAATTTTATTTAACTCTTTCATGACCAAACCATCAACACCTTGGCTTAATTATTTATCATTTTTCACTCATAGCTCACAAAAAACATTCAAAAAATTCTACTGTCAAATCTCATTACTCAAATTTTACTGAAGATCCTTGGTTCTGGGACAAAATCTTCAAATTGTTAATTTTACAGAGACACGGGATAAAATTATTAACTTATAATGGAAGTACATAAAAAAGGTTAATTGTTAAATATTTCATGTCTAATGACATTAAAACCTTTGCTTAATTATTTTGCACTCATTACTAAAAGAAACAAGAGGATCAGTTGGGAATGTGGATTAAACCTCAAGAGTCAAATCAAATCCCAGTCATTAATATGATGCTAAGTTACAGATTGTCCAGTTTTACTAGTCCATTCTTTATGAGGTTTTTACACAATTACTGTTGTATCAGAGAATCTTGTTTGAGTTTGAAATTTCAGAGCGGCAAAGTGGGCGGGCAGACAGACAGAGCCGTTAGACGTAGCTGAGATTTGTAGGATTCCAGCTCTTCTGCAGCAGCAGCGAAGCTCCTTCCTCCTCCCCTGCTCTGATCACTGCCAGATGCTGCAGGAAGTGATGTAGACCACTTCATGCCTACATGCCTGAATCGGCTGTTTCTCTCTTACTCACTAAGTCTGTCTCTCCTTCTCTCTCTTTCGCTCTGTCTCCACTTCTCTCTCTCTCTCTGTCTCACCTCTTCTCCCTCTCTTTGTGCCTCTTTCTCCATTTCTCTCTCGTTCGGCTCTGGTAAGCAGGCCACCCTCAGCTGCTCAATCCTACAGCTGTGAAAAGGGAAAATAATGAAGCACAGCTTCCGGACCCTCAAGCTGAAAGCTGTCTAGTTAGATGACCTCAAGCAACCTCCGATGATCTTGATAAACATCCATTTCTAAATACTCATTTGTGACATTAACTTTTTTTTTACTGAACAGAATTCTAATGTCAAGATAAATTATGAGTGACAAAATATCACTAGCCAAAAACACGATCAGAGTGAAAACAGTCTGGCCACATTCCGGTCAAAATAACAACCGAGTCTCTAGTGCAAACAAAGAGCATATGATCCAAGACCGTTCTCCAGAAATTATCCTCAGGCTGCGAATCACTCAGAATCTGAGCTCCTCAGCTAGGACAGCACTCCTCCCCTCCCCCACACACACACGCTACCCTGAAAAAACCCTCCTCTTCACACCGAATACAATGCTGCACTCAAAGCCAGCCATGAACGATTAACATTTGGTGAGATTATAGGACCCAGTCTTAATGGGGTACTGCTCTGACAACATCTGCCACCGTGCTGAGTGTCGTTTTGATTTATGAGCGTCGTATCTGAGCACAACATGAGCCCAGATTATGCTACTGAAGAAGACAGTGTAAGTGACAGTTCTCACACTCACAGCCAATCTTTAGAATACAATGTGCACAGCTACAGTCAGGAAGACAGCGACTCACAGTGCATTTAAAGTAATTGCTGATGTCCCATACAAGCATGCTTGAAATCTGAAGTTTGCTTCTGTATTTGCAAGTAAAAAGAAGATGTTACAAGAAGATGCGAGATAGCATGGTTGCTTTAAAACCAATGTTTGGAGACATCCAAACATATTTGGTTTAATGGCAAAAAGTGTGTGAAGAAATAAAAAATCGATTTGCACCATGGATTTGAACCGACCTCCTGATTCTGTCCCCAGAGCTTTACCGCTGTACCACTGGAGCGTGAACATGTCTCTTACCAATCCATTTATCTCTGCAAAATATAAAAATATAATGAAATTTAAGAAGAACAATAAAATGACTGCCTCTGCAATCACTCTAACTAGGCTAAGATTTTAGCCAATCATTATCACTGTGCAAAGGGGCAGACCCTGTTTATTCCCAGTTACTTTATGTTTATCCAGTACCAGGATTATGCAGGTGTAAACACCTCTAAGACAGATATATTAAGTGGTGTTAGCACAGTGTGTAGGATACCTGCCTCTGGGCCAAGAGGTCATGTGTTTAAATCCTACCTTCAGCATCACACCACTGGGTTCCTGGGCAAGACCTTTAACCCCAAGTTGCTCTAGGGAGACTGTAGAGAATGGAAGTTGCTTTAGAGTCTGCTAAATAGTGTAAATGTAAATACAAAGCTGAACACTCAAACCATGGGCGGGCTCTGAGATGCATTTGTTATAGAAGTGTAAATGAATTCGTACATCTGAGACACATATAACAAACAAAACCCCGCCCACTAATGTAATGGCACCTCCCCCTGCTTATTGAAAAGACCACCCTTCAGGCCACGGGGGAGCTGCAGCCCTATCAGTTCTTTCAGACGCTTTCATTTTGTTTAATTATGTGCCAGTTAACTTAAATTTTACCTCGCCTTGTCGTGCAACAATACACCGTTTTAATACATGTGTTTTCTAATGGTGATGACACAGGTCTAGTTAGTCTTATTTGTTGTCTCCTCATAAACACAGACTGTTTTGTGCATAAAAGTGTTTTTCTTTTGATAAGAAATGATGAAAAGCTGCCTAGGTGGTTGCATGATTTACCAATGCATTAAATGACTACACGCATGTGGCTAAAATCTTATAAGGACAAAATCTAGACACTAGTTACATGGATTAGGTGTAACCAGGGTCTGTATCATTACACTCTTGCATCAGACCACTCAAATTGACTTTAAATGTAGAGTTTGAAAACTTTAAATTAGTTTTTTAATATTCAATATTGTGAATATTCATAACTATATGAGAAATAGTTTGGATGAGACTGTATAAGAGACAGACGGTTGAACAGGCAGGAAAATCAGCTGACATCCTTCAGAGCAGAATCTGAGTGGAAGTGATAGGATTCCTCAGACAGTCTACTCAATTTCAAAGTTAAAATCTACCATCATGGCCTCTGGTGCTGAGGAAACAGTATATCATGCAGCGTCAGAGACGGGAGTGGGTGATATGCCAAAAGCTTACTCATAATTTTTCCAAGAGTTTTATAAAACACAAGAAGTCACACTTACAGTTACAGCCACATTTGAGGAAGGAGAATTTTAAGCACCTAGCAAATGGCTATTTAACACCATGTTCCATGAGACCGATATAATCCTGTATAACATGGGCTGATTAGATAAGATTATGTGCTCTAACTCCCAATGGTAACTTACTCAGCTAACTTTACTTCCATTACCAGTGAAACTAAGCCAAAATCAAACAATAAATTAACAATTTGCCTGTTACATGTACTACTGGTTATGATCTCTATACATTAAGTTTACATTAACACTGAAATATTAAAATCAAACCAGTCAGGGCTGATTTAATACACTGAAAGCATGAGGATATTTGTGCCCAAGTATTTCTTTAAGAAGTAGTGCTGTATTACATTTCTCCACACATCACAACACCAAACTAATGCAAAGCACAATTCCTCATAAACCTGACAGACTTACAGTGTTGGAGCTTCCTCAACACTGAGTGGTTTTTAAACATCTCTTCTGGGTGAAACAGCATCCTTTTTTAAATTCCAAAGCATATTGCAAACTCAATCACTCCCAAACCTAACGGCTCAAAAGAATACTTTTCCCAGAAAGTCACTTTTATTCAAGAACAGAAATCTGATGATGCCTGAGGTTTTGGGGGATTGAGGGTTCGGCAAGACCTGTGTGCTGGGATGCTTTTCGGTGCATCTTAGAAAGAGCTAGCAAGGAATAGCTGCATAATGATGGCCGGATTTTCTTCTCTCAGGGGCCTAGGCCCCAGCTGTCTAACCAGAAGAAAGTCATTAAAGCCAGCAGGCACCCACACAACTTGGGAATAAAAGCAACGTGGCAGAGGAGTCCTGATGTTTTGCCCAAGACCAGGCCTCTCTTAATCGTCTGGTCACTCAGGAAGGTAGAACTTCATCTAAAAAAAAAAAGCTTCATTCAACAGTTCTCCACAGTGGGCATCGTGAGAGGAAAACAGCATTACAGACCTCTTTTAGAAGACTCTAAGACAGCACGTGAACATGAGGATCTAAGCCCCAAATGAAGTTTTAACTAGAGAGCCTTATCCCTGGAGGAGTGCCACTTGCGATGCCAAGACAAGCACAGAAAGTTCAACTGTATTTTCTTCTGGCTGTGCCATCTACAGACTGCTGATTTCCTTGCCATTGGAGTAACATGCTTTTCAGTGGGTGAAAGGGCGATTTCTCCATGCTGGCTCTGAGTGCATCCTCCCCCTCACAGGGCCTGAAGAGTTGGATTGTTCCAGGATGACTGCATGCACTTTGTGCGGAACAGGAAGTGTGGCTAAGACTTCCTCCCATCTGCCTCAGCTCATCTCTACATCTCTGTCCACTTTTTACAGAAAGTAGCTGCTGACTCACCTTTGACAAGGACCATTCATTGTGAGCTTGAATTACTGCAATACAGAGAATTTATCCCGCAACCAACAGTTTTAAGCCTTGGAGAAGGAGAGCTATGTCTACACAGAGATGTAATACATGTATTTAAATGTAATTACAGGTATTCCGTTTGCACTGCTGGGTTTTCCCCATTTGTTTAAAAGCCCAGAAATTATAAACTCCTGACAAAAATAGAAAGGATGCTTGTTTCTGAAAAATGAAACTGTACACACAACTAACTCAAAATATTTATAAAACATATTTCAAACATATTTCACAAGGTGCTATACTTTAAAGATGCACACACTGCACATTATTACCCCCCCCCCCCCCAACTCCGCCATATTATATTTTATGACTTTATGAGTCTTTGGCTTCAAATATTAAACAGCCGTACTGTTTTGCTATATTTCAGCATGAAAAGCAAGTGTCAACTCACCGTACCATGATTTATTTACATTATTTTTTCCTATCATTTATTTATAAATATCTAATTACCCTGCTTTATATATGCAGGGGGTCCTCGGGTTCCAGCAGTCTCTACATATAAAGTTTCGAGCTTACGGCGCTCACTCTCACTCCCACTCAACTCGGCTTACCCCCCTAATCTTGTACTTATGGACTACGTGGTAAAACTAGCACCTGAACATTTTTAGCTGAAAAATGCTGTAAATAGATATGGGTTAAAAGTGAAAAACATGTTTAACAAAATAAAATAGAGACTGGGTTGTTAAAATCTAAAACTTTGCTTGCCAGCTGCTTTTTATTCCACCTTAAATGCAGTAGTTCCATTCTCACACTGAAAGAAAAATCTGGTGTGTTCAAATCTAAATTCTTGCTCATTTGCTCTCAAGCTCCAGTCAGCACAGATTCTAATATCATTTAAGTGGTAGCAAAAACACTGAAAATGTTATGAGGTACTATTTTACAGTTACTACAAGAAAGCTGTTGAGAGCTCTGCTGTTGAGGACATTTAATATTGTGGCACACACTGTATTTTTCATTTACTGGCACAGTAGGTCCTGAAAGTCAGTTCACATCACATTGTTTATTTTATTACCTGCGATAATAGAAACACAGGCTCTCCTCCACATCAACCTGTTTCATCCTCCTTATACTGTTATAGTGGAAAATGAAAATCTGGAAATCTGAAAAACACAGTGTTTTAGAGAACTGCTGCCAGATGATGAAACATCTGTTAATTTTCCACCCTTCAGTTCCATAACTGAACACCGTGCCTCACGAGTGCTGGTCCGACCCATTACGGCAGGCCAGCTGCAGCCAAACCTGACTTCCCCACCTAACAGACAGCACCCACACACACACACACACATACACTGCTTCTAGAGATTAGATACTGGAAGAGGGAAGTTTAACAAGTTACATTTCCTCAATAATTCGACAGCTCATTTCAGTAGAGAAGTAACGTTAGAGATGAGGAAAATACTGAAAAACTGAAGAGAACAAACATCCATTATAGTATTCAATAGAGATGCACCCATATGGACCTGTGAATTTGTAATTTGCATGAAAACGAATTTATATTTACATCTATGGCATTTAGCAGACACTTTTAACCAAAGCAACTTCCATTCTCTAACTACAGGGTACAGCCTCCCTGGAGCAACTTGGGGTTAAGGGTCTTGCTCAGGAACCCAGTGGTAGTATGCTGAGGGTAGGATTCAGCCCAATGACCTCTTGGTCCAGAGGCAAGTATCCTACCTAGGCCAACACCACCTCAAGAATTACATTACAACTATTAGGCTGAATACGAATGAATAAATTGCAGACGTTTCAGAAAAACATGGCTTAGCACTGTTAACATTTTGGTAAAGTAATATATTATAGAGAAACGTGGTGTTACGGGCGCCAATGCATTTATAGCTTGATCAATGGATTTAGCATGGTGGGAATAAATTCTGAGTGTGCATCTGTAAATTTGTGGGACTGCCAGTGTCACCACTAAGGTGTCATAATCAAGGTATCGTCCCCACACACTGCTCCCTAGAGCATAAGTCCATCCCAAATATCTCCAAAGCTATCTTCTGTCTTCTACTGCCTCGATTCAAACACGCCACTAAATGCACAATCATGGCAAAAAGGGAAACACTCTCCAAGTGAAACTGCACGATTGTAGTTTACATCCAGGCAGTAATGGAGGGAAACACGTGCCCCTTATCTTTGTTGCGCCTGTGTTATGACACAGTCTTAGGGTTGGGTACCGAAAATCTATATCTATAGAAGTGGTATGTACCGGGCCGAAACTGAACGAGAATTCCTGTGACACATTTCAGTGCCACTTAAATGCCTGAACTGTCAATTGAATTTAGACCTCGACCCGCCCCCTGAAGCACAGATGATGTAGTGATGTATTACTCATACAATTGATTTAGGGTCTAAAACTTTTTATTTTGCACATCTTAACTCGAAACCCTGAACATGCCACTCCATTTACCATTCTCTTCCAGCAAATAGGCCCCCACCGATTCCTCCTCCTCCTTATTAAAAATGCTATCTGCGTCCCTTTTTGAAGCGGTTTAGTTATTGTAGTTGGATTAGGTGTCATGAGTTTTTGTTGTTGTTTTTTATATTTGCCTATATATTCATATATACTTTAAAATTGTTCAATTTCACGCATACAGTTTTTTCCCCATAAAATTGTTTTCTTGAGTCATACATCATTAGTTTGTGGCTTTTGTACAGTATCGGTTCCGGCAAATCAATACTTTTAAAGTATTGATTTGGCACCGGTATCGAAAAATAACACAAACGCTACTCAACCGTACACAGTCTGTGCACTCATTACTCCCCTGAATGACAATGGCAATTTGGCAGTCAACTGGATGCAAAGCAACACACCATGGTACTTTTTCTGCATGGCTGCAACAAGCGCTAAAAAATTATCGTCAACAGAGCTGGCAGAAACGATCCCCACCAAGAGAGAGAGTCAAAACCTCTGGTTTAATCTAGCTTGTCCCCTTAATCAGCAGTAATTTCCCCCCGAATTGCCCTCCTTTCTTCTGAGCACCTAGTCATTACCAGATGTCTATTGTTTTCTGAGGCCCCATGCACCTTTTATGCTCCTTCAGAAATGAGCTTAAAGAAGAGAGGCCTCCGGTTGCTTTGGTTCCAGTAGCAATGCTCAGCCCTGAATATGATTACCTCCCTGGACTCTTACTGAACAATCATTATTCTATTTTAGATGCACCTTTATATCCTAATGCGAGAGGAGCGATCAATTGAATCAGTAAGTAGGGGTCTAACTAAAAGGCTGTGAGCTGGATATCAGAAGATAGCTTAACTCCACTCCTGTTTTTAGCCTCAGCACACAGACAATTCAAAATGACATGTACACTGGTATGGCCTGGATTCTGGGACACTGCGCATGAAAATTATAGGAATGTGTCACTCACTTCACTTCACACACCTCCTGTCAATGGAGTCCTAACTGGACCCAGTGGGATTTGTGAGTTGAAACCACTCTGGAGTGTGATCTATAATAACTACTGTCATCATTACATTACGAAAGATCACAGCCTGACTGATATTTTAGTAGGTCGATACTGATGACCCATGCATATGTTAGCATTGGCTTATAGTAAAGAGGGAAAAATAAGAAACTCCAACCAATATTATTGGTCATCAACTTATTTTAGCCCCATAAAATCCCAAAAAAAGGAATGGTGACAAAATGTGAATTTTGGCCATACACTACTGAGGATGCCAGTTTAATGCTCCTTATTCATGCAAATACATATAAGTAATGTAGATTTAAAAAAGAGCAAAGACAGGTTCTCTGTTTTCATGCCTATTTTCATCCTCATGACCTGATGGGGAGAAACTGGGTGGCACTAGAGAACAATGGCTGGCCCGCTCAAGGATTTCTTTCTTAACTGTGCACAGCGAGAAGCTTTTAAAAGCTGCTTCTAAAATCACAGCACTGCTTGCAATATCTACCATCTCCGGCTCATTTAGATAAAGAGAATTGTAATGCAATGATAGATTTAATTTGGTGCACATTACAGTGAATATATACAAAGCGATTCTCTTCAAACCTGCACAAAAACAAAGATAACAAGTGTAAAGCATCTGTTTGCTGTTTTAATTTGAAATTTACTTGATTTATTAGCTACATATTTATGTCAGTGACAAATGCATTGCTGTCCAATTTTTTCCCATTTTTATTTTTCTACATCATTGGACAAAGCAGTTGCCCTTTAACACTGTGTGAAGCTTTCATGATGAATGAACGCATAGTAATGCTCCAATATAAAAAAAACCCCACTGAATTAGCAGACATTTTTCCTGTAAATTTACCAGGCTGGGAATACTCTGGACAGTGGCAATATACAATACGTCAAAACCATTATTAAATCATTTAGCTGCACATTACAACAAACAAAGCCTGTCTGAAAACCATGTTCCTTTCAGTGTGTAATAAAACAAAAGCCATATTTATGTCTCCGAGATGATGAAATCAAGATGGTACCAGCTCAGTGAAACAAGCTGATAATGCACATTTGGAGCTGATACAGAAATACCATATGGCTGAGAGAACAGCACAGCACATTTACATCACCATTAATCCAAACACAGTGGATGAAAGATTACACCCTACTGCTCAGAAACCCAACAGGAAGAAAATCCTGAGGATATGTAAGGTGATCTGGGAAGTTTGTGGCGCAAGTTGACTTATCTGGAGCCGCGAGCCCTAACTCGTGTCCAAATTGCCTTTTCCCGAAATGACAAAAGGGACGTCTGTCTGATAATATCTGATACTGGACTCCACAGCCCTAGCCCGGAGCTCTAAATGATCAACAAACTAAAAACCAGACACTAATAATGGACCATGAATAAAGACAAGCACTTGTTATAGTGGCAGAACAAGCCAGTGGGCAGAGGCAGACCGGACTGACCTTCAACTGACCCAACAGTATGGTAGACGTAAACAGACAGGGATATGGGTTCCCTCTTCCAACATAAACGCAGTCAGTTTCATTACAGAGTCATAAAGACAATATGGACAACAATTAAGGCTTTATAGAACATATGTTTTACATATTTTTAGTGAACTCTTCCAGAATAACTCACTTGTAGTATATATGCCAATATACCAAACAACAGGAAGTCATGACTCGCCACCGGATGTTCATAAATAACAAATCACATTGAGTCAGTAGCCTGAGAGGATATGTGCTGCCCCACAGATCGTCAAGGGCTGAAGTATGTTGTTGTAAAGAAGGAACTAATGCTCTAGTGTTCTTTTCTCTTTATTTCATTTTTTTTTTTTTTCTTGCTGTTGTAACAAACTCAAACTTCTGACCCAGCACATGGATCATTGGTAGCTTTGGCCATTATTCATTAGAGATTCAGTTCCTAAAATGTGGACAACATGTGATAAAGGGCTGTGGGCTTTTGCAGCTGCAAGAAGGCCTCGTTTAGCTCAGAGACCACTGTAGATAGGTTCTGCACACACCATATATGAAGGCTCTGGTTTTACCGCCTGGGTGGAATATTAAAAAACACAGCACAGTTTAAACACACCAGAGGAAACGTCTCAGTTAATAACAGCAACACCCAGGCCAAAAAAAGGGTGGACGCACCCCTGGCTCTTTTTTCCAGCCTGTGTTACTGTCTGACATCACTTGGTTGAAACTCAAGATTCTAAAACAACAACATAGTATTTTATCTGATAACCACGGCAATTCATTCGATTTTGTCCTGACCTTAATGCATCCAGCAAATGGTCTCTTTTACAAAAGCCCATGTCTATGATTTTCACGGCTATATTTCACATATTTCACGGGTTCAAGAAACAAAAGGGAACCAAAAACGTAATTATCCCAAACTGTTCCAGCACAGAAACATTAATCTCATATCTGATACTGTTTCATCCATTCGTAGCATGCTGCCTATTGACTGATCCTTTTTTAAGCTTCTGGTCAAATATTTTTTCTGTGTGTTGTGGCCAATCACAGGCATTATAATCATTGCAATCATAGTCCTCCAATCACTGCGAAGATTGTCAGGTGTTTAATATGGAACTTCAAAAAAAGAGAAGATTACTTTTGAGAGGATGTAAAAGCCTGTCCCGGTACTCAAACAAAGAGTGTGTAGGGGGGAGGGGTGGAGTGGGTAGGTTGTCTACTTATTTCCAAAACAAATAAAAGCCTAACTGTAAAGTGCCTGCATGATTGTCATCATTATAATCATCATTGGGGTTTTAATGTTACTTAAAGAAACTTAGTCCTGCTACAATGCCAAAACAAATGTCAGTATTTACACACCATGAAAGTGTTGGAAGGTGAGGCAAATATAGTTCATAAAGGAATGACACAATGTCAGGTTGCTTCAGCTCAGGAGTATTGATAATGTAGTGTTGGTGTTAGTGTTGGGATAGTTGTGCCTGACCTAAAATTGTTGTGCCTGTCCTGAGTGGATATTTAAGCTAATGTAACACAAAGGTAAATATATTTTTTCCTTATTTTGTTAAATTACAATAGGCCTGTTTGGTATCATTACATCTAAAATAATTAGAGGTTGTCTGCTTTAAAATGGCATATTTTGTTTTAATTTTAGACCAGTCCAAGATTCAAAGATTTATTTTCCACCCCCATGTCCACACTATATTTCGGGGGCCAGTTCATATTTGAGGCTCCTTAGTTGAGAGGCAATTGCCACAGTTTTTTAAAACAATCCAAATTATACAATATTTTTCACTGGACTAACAGCTTTACACTTTTAGCTCTCCAAGGACCATTGTGTGTATTCACTCCGCAACACACCACTGCCTGAAATTATTGCTGTTCCACAACCCACATGCTGCCATCTCTGCACTTCGGCAGCACACATTTCAGCTCAGGGCATTTTCACACCTGAAAGTACAGACTAGGTTCCAAAATAAGGATGTGTTTTTGTTACACTGTACACATTGTATAGTTTAGGTTTCACATTCTAATTTTAGTAAAGTGGCCCCTTATAATCGCATGTGAACACACTACAGCACACTGTGTGAACAGTGTGAAATTCTTTCTCTGTATTTTACTCATTTACTAAGTGCAGCTGCGGGCAGCCAGGAACACAGCGCCCGGGGAGCAGTGTGTGGGGATGGTACGTTGCTCAAAGGAACCTCAGTGGTGCAAATAGCAGTACTGAGATCTCAGAGGCAACTCCCTAACCACCAGCTGTGAACAAACTAAAGATCTATAAATGACACACCTATGCCCTGTTGTCATGATCAACATGGGCCTGCACACTGACTAGTTTGTAGATGGGGGACATGTCTGACATTGATTTGTTGTCAGTTCAGAGTAGGGCTGTGCGATTTGGCCTAAAATCTAAATCTACATTAATTGAACATTTTAACTTGATTACAATTAATGAACGATTATTCTATTTATTTATTTATTTTTGCCTTCATAGTTCACTGACAAGTTTTGTACAGAAAATATGCTCACATATTACAAGTGAGAGATTTTCGAATGAAAAGTGCATTGCTTGATTTTAAAATAATTGAAGGAAACACACTAATCTACTGTCTATGATTATTTATTGAACATCAATGTTGAAAAACTGAAATTAAAGCACATATAACCTAAAAAACAGTTATATAAAAAAACAATAAACAACTTGCACTTTTGGAAACAAAATAAAATATTTTCAAATTTCTTATTAAAAATAGTGTCCCCACACGTGGTAGTGTTTTTTAAGGGAAAGCAATTTAAATAATTGACCCGGAAAATTTTGATCGATTATAGATCCTGAATGTCAATTTCGATAACTTTTTGATTAATTGCCCAGCCCTAGTTCAGCGGGTAAAAAACCCTCTTCTTTTTATATGTCAGTGCACCATTTTTCTGATGGCATCAAGCACACTTATCTTATTCCCTTATATGTTTTGCACTTTTCTGGCTGCTCATTTTACTTCTCTTTGTTTGCTTTGTTCAAAAGTCGGCCTCTTGTTACCTCATGTTACTGATCTAAAACTCTGAACCATGAGAAAAAAGCATTTTCACACAATTAGAGACCTCAACAATGGATTAGTCTGATTCAGATCACCAATTGTTGGTCTTTCAGTCAGGACAAGCGTCTGAAGCAT
This sequence comes from Ladigesia roloffi, assembly GCA_037577295.1. Taxonomy (NCBI): domain Eukaryota; kingdom Metazoa; phylum Chordata; class Actinopteri; order Characiformes; family Alestidae; genus Ladigesia; species Ladigesia roloffi. Next base: position 2,715 of record JBBKCR010137751.1, on the reverse strand, counting down.
CTGCTAATTTATTTCAGACAAAATAGAAACGTCTGACAGTAGATGTGCTAGCACTGTTAGATAGTTGGTGTTAATACCACAGTTATTAATGCTTTCACAAAGTTTGCATCTGGAACAGGAAGTTAACAACAGGCCAGAAGAAAAGTCATCATGGATGACAAGTTTTTTGCAGTTCTGCAGCAGGCACAAAACATGTCAAAAATATCAGTCATTAAAAATACAACATAAATACCTAGGCCTTTGTGTGTATCAGATTAATTTTTGCCTCAAAATATCAAATTGTATGATGCATCATTTTTCTCCCATCTCTAAAAGCTACAAAACAATTCCCAGATTGATTCTAGTAGCTCAAGTTGAGGTCCAGCAAACGACAGTTTCAGTTTAGGAGACAAGAGCATCTGTCCATGAGGAAGTATGGCTCATATCCAAAACTCCAGTTTAAGCAGGAGGAGGGAATGAGCAGGCCGCTTATTTCACCGTTTTGTTTGACTTCCAAAATTCTGATTAGTATGATTTCTCTTCCCAAGCTTACCAGTGTGCTCTTATTTATCAGTATCACTGAAGCTTTACTAAAGGCAGAGCATGAAATCATTATATGGGCAAAACAATTGGGATACACCTCTTAATTCAGGGTTCCCTTAGTTCCAATGAAGGGCAATCTTAATGCTTCAGCATCCTGAGACATTTAGGACAATGCCAAATTTCTCACAGCAACATTCCGAAAATCTTGTGTAAAGTCTTCCAAAACAGTGAAAGCTGTTACAGCAGCAAAAAGGGGACCAGCTTTATTTTAAAGTCTATATACGCAATGTAATTAAAATCCCTGTTGGAATAATGATCAGTCGTCCCAATACTTTTGTCCATTGACTGCATCATTGTTCTGCTTGCAATGGCTACAATTTCTAGCATATTACTGCTGAGGCATGGCGTGTGTGAAGTTCTGAAATTGAATTTAATTCCATAAAGTTCGGAAGAGTGTTGGCACTTTTGGCAGTGGAGCAGTCCCTATTTTTGGAATGGCGATGCGTCCCAATACATGTGTCCTCATTGTGTATCTATGTAAACAGTCAACCCAGGGACATCCAAGAGAGGAAAAACACAGCCCGGGGCTGACTGGGGTTCCTTCTTCGTTATCTAGTACACTGGCAGCTTTGTTTAAAAGATATCAATATATAGGAGAAAGAATTCACTCCAGGCGGGCGCTGGATTTGTTACACAGCCTGAGCATGTTGGACTTTTCCCCTCCGATTCAGGAAAGCATTTATTAATGCAGCTAACGTTGAATCTTCACTGAGGCTAAATGGAAATATCCAGGCCAGATGCAGGCAGAGGAAAAGCACAAAGGGGTATGGGCCAGTGTCCTCTACCGCTGATCGGACATATCTTTTGGCTATCTATAATTATTTAAAAAAAAACCACAAATATCGTGTGCTTGCCCTACATTGTCAAACCTATTACTGACATCAAACGACAATTCACATTAATAACAGTATTCAAATGGATGGGTGCCTAGGTGACACTGACAGACAAAGCTTTTAATTTCTATTTCAGAAGAAAGAACAAACTCTCCAAGCTTTGCTATGCATATGTAAGACCCCGAATACTGGAAACATATTCCATGTTCCAGAAGAAAATTCCAAAGCATTATCCATGATGCTGGCACCATCTGGAAAAATATATCTGGCTAGCTAGGTCCACAAGTTAAGCCAGGCGAAATCTTTAATATAAAACAATGTTTTTTTATAAATACACTTAATGCACTGTTAAAAATACAGACAGGCGTTTTGGAAGAAGATCACTAACGTTAACTGTAACGGCTCCAGGTCAGTTACGTTAGAAACAGCCATGGTAGCATTTCAGATCCCAACAATAAGCTAACTTCTGCTTCTGCAAACACCCTACAGACATCAAAGCTTCACATATCACTCGTGTAAAAGAAAATAAAAATGTAAACGTAATTTACCCCTTTCTGAGCTCCGCAGGCAGTTTTTTTGCAGAGCCCCAATGCAGCAAAGGAGCAGTTTTCAGTGCCCTGCCCAGTGCAGTGAGCTGCTACGTCCCAGTTGCTCAGCGATAACGGTATTCCTAACAAATAGCGGCGACCTACGGTGGGCTGAATGAAGAAGAGGCAGCAGGACCCTCACAGCAGTGCCAGCGTCTACACTTCCAGCACAGTCATACACAGGGGGCGGGTCTTTTAGAGGCGCATTACAGAGTCATTACAGAATCAGAACCAGAATCAAAATCAGAATCAGAATCAAAAAGTACAACGAGATACAGTCCACTATACATACATACATGCATACATACATACATACATTCATACAAACATTTTATTATATATAAAATAAAATTATATATAAAACTTGAAAAGGGTCCCACAAGGGGACAATTTCCATTGTTATGGGAGCCAGGAGACAACATAACCAGAGCAATAAAAACTACACAACATAGCAGTATAATATAAAAAGTACACTAGGCAAACCATACAAAAATTATATAAAGGTTTGTGAACATATATATTCAGTGTCTTCAGTTGTTTGGTGGCAGCAGACATTTCCAGAATAATAGATAAAAAAATCCGCACATTTCAGAGTAATCATATATATATATTTAAAAAGTGTTAAATAAAATATAAAATAAAATAATATAATATAATATAATATAATATAATATAATATAATATAATATAATATAATATAATATAATATAATA
>JBBKCR010137726.1:0-21944 GCA_037577295.1 Ladigesia roloffi | reverse complement strand
GAGGACTGTCTTAAGTACTGAACTGAGGGAGGACTGTCTTAAGTACTGAACTGAGGGAGGACTGTCTTAAGTACTGATCTGAGGGAGGATTGTCTTAAGTACTGAACCGAGGGAGGACTGTCTTAAGTACTGAACTGAGGGAGGATTGTCTTAAGTACTAAACCGAGGGAGGACTGTCTGCCAGTACAGAATCTGTGAGACAGAAACTGGGTCAAATTTTACAATCCAATTTAAATGGTGCAGCTGTTACATTCTATAGCCATGTAGCGGAATGAGAATGTGGTAAGAGGCCACATTTTGAGACCAGATGTAAAGACTTTCTGTAAGGTGGCACAGAAAATTTTTAAATTGAGGGAGGCCTTTTCTTCATTTAAGGTGGACTGGAAAATTCATACCCAGTAGAAACTGAATGTAACGGCCAGAAATTCCATTTCAAACTGCTCTATCTACATCAAACGGAAGGTTTTGTTAAACTAAACAAACGTCACAAATATTTTTCATTCATGTATTAGAGGCACCGAGGGCAAAAGATATGCTTCTTGGCAAACAAACAGCTGTAATACAAGCATTAATTCACTGAATATTTTTAATAAGTGGGGACCGCATTGGGTAAGAGGGGGTTGGTGTGTGTGCAGCCATGGAGAAGCAGCACCTTCTTGGGCTACAAAAAATCAATAAAAACTCGATTGCATTTCTGCGAGAAAATGTGTGATTGTGCGGTTGCTATAGTGACTGCGGTTGTTAGAGGATAGTTTATGGTTTTTAATGTTTTTAATGAATATGCCACACTGTATACCAAGTATATATTCCAAGACAATGCGTTAGTATGGGATTAATGGTGTTAATCCTATGAAAACACATAATATCCTTGTCAGGTAGAGTTAGAATTTATGTTCTCTACTGACGCTTTATGCTATGACCAGCTAAAGGTAGCATAAATTGTCAGAACAGTTGCGTGTGTTTCTCCTTCACCCCGCAGACCTTACACCTAGATTGAAATGGTGGTGTTTGTCACAGAAGTGTGTGTGCAGTATCCAAATCTTTCAAAATGATTAGTTTTACACCAGGGAATGCAGGGAATGAAAGAAACAATTCAATAAATAGACAAAATAGCAATGTGACTCATGTGATGGGATGTATAACTGAAACAATCCAATAAATAGACCTTACAGCAAGGTGACTGTCGTGTGAATAGGATGTGTAAATGAAACACTACGACAAATTGTATGTCAATTGACAATTGGATCTCCTGATTGGTTGGTTTGAGCGGAGTTTAAAAAAGCCTACTACTACACTACTACAGAATATAATAAAGTTAGAGACATTTGGAAGCCTAAAAAACCAGCTAGTCTTCGGGAGCCGTGCCAGAAGAGACGGCTCTCTGAAATAAGCCGAACTTTCCATCACTAGTAAACTAACGAGTTAAGCTGTTGTTGTATTAACTGGAGTAGCAGCACCCGCTGTCAATAGCCACGACCGTCCAAAATAATTCTCCATGAAAATTACTCAAGCTCGTGAATTTACCAGACTGGTCACGCGGTCCGCCATTTGGTGATGCCTGGTGTATACAAATGGTCATCTCTACTTTTCTGCATTTATTCACAGGGCAAATCCAGCGACAGGCTGCTCTGAGTTCAGGGGTCGGACCCATGCAAAGGCAGAGAAGAAAGACTCAGGGTAAATGAAGGGCTATCAGTAATGACTGCACTGTTTTAGTTGCCGTTTATTTTAAAGAGGTGCATCCCTGCAGTTGAAGCTTTAACCCATGCCTGTTTTATTCATTTATTCACTGGAGAATTGCCAATAATATGTTACACTTTCCATCATGTTGTTTTGGAAGGATTGTCGCCGATGTATCAGTATCACCCTCCCGTCATGGTAATTTTACTGAGAAGTCTATGTGTGAAGCAGCCAGTGATGAATGGGAGAACAGGTAATAACTTACAAATTTTCTCTTATCTGGGAGAAGTTCTACGAGTAACAGGAGGCACTACACTGTAATTACATGCAAAATGTGGTGATGAGATACAATACTGACTGAAATTGACCCTAGTGGTTCTTGTGGCTGAAGCTACAGGCAGTTTAGAGATTGCTGTGTTTTTACTGTCTGTATCTTACATCATTTTTAAGGACCCCACTTCACAGATATAGTAACTGCCTTACAAATTGACCATAAATATGTTCAGACAGGTGCCTTTTGGATTCCTGTTGCTCTGCCTCCACTCTTCACCGATTCAGTGGTGTCTTGCTTGCTTTCCTTGCTGTTATTCTCACCTGTGTCTTTCCAGTATAAAAAAATAACAGGGTATACACAGCAAGTTAAATACCCAGTCCAAATATTGGTGGCACTCTTACTATACACATCTCATCCACTACATGTAGTTCAACTCATCAACCTCTCAACAAACCTCTTGAGAGCTTGGCCCAGTGTGTGGAGCAGGGAAAACTCAAAAATGTGCAGGCAATGGAGACTTTCCTCAAAAAAATTCCTGAGAGTGTAAACATAGACATTGCATGAATGAACAAAGTCAGGACATCCCATGGAAAGTACCATAGCAGCAACACATTAAAAATGTCTTTCTGTGTGTGTGTGGGAGGGGGCGGGGGGTATAGGGAGGGGATATTTTATTTCCAACGTTTGATCTTACATATTTCCATTTATAAAGGATTTAGCAGAGATTATTTTTTATATCCACAGTGATGAAAGATCAGAGAAGATCAGGACTCACCCCATATTAAAAAGGACATCAGGTCAACAGGGAGGGGACTCATCCTTTCAACCTTCCAGGTAAATGCTATAGTTAGTACAGTAATACGCACCTTTGGTAAAGAAGGATAAAAACGTATCCAAAATATCATTGTTGTTAGCCAAATCCTAGGAAAAAATAACAGTTAAAGGTAATTTAGTCAAAGAGGGAATAATCATTATTAGAATGTATGTTTATTTTGTAGCAAATCTCACATATGTCATAATTATATGCACAATTGTCACACTCAGTACATCTCAGTTACGCCCACAACCAGGTCAGTCACCCAAATATTATGGGATATAAGGAAGAGGTCTGCGCGGGACTGATTTTTCATCCCGCTCCCGCATGTTACCGCAAGTTTTTGTATAGGGAAACACTGAAATTTGTGGCATGGCTCTGTGTTTATTCCGACCTCAGTCTTTGTTCATTGCTCTCATTGCACTTCCATTCTGCCGCCTGGCGAGCCACAGATCCCAACGCAATTCACACATCTGTAAGTTTGATCGGCTACTAAATATGTTGTTCCCCACATCCAAACCAACTGTAAAAGGAATATGTATTCTTTGCGGGAGTCAGAGAACTATGTCTTTGTCCCGCTCCCGCGAACACATCACTCTACTCCCCCCGCCCCTGAAAGAAACTCTCAAATGTAGACACGTGCCACATGTTTTTGCGCCATGTCACGTGGGTCCCCTGGGCATCCCGCCCCATTGCAGACCACTAATATAAGGCTCAGGGCAGGTAGGTATGTGTGGTATGATTGGTCGTTAGGTGTTTAGCAACTCAGGTGTAGTAGTGGAGCCTCATTTACTCTAGGCACATAATGACATTTTGTTTTGTTTTCATTGAGCAATACCTGCTTAGTAGTTATTTGTTCCTGTTGTGTTTTGGCTGTGTGATGAGGTGTAAGGATATATATAGCCAGCTAGGCCTCAGAATCTTTGTTTTAAACTTCCAAATTATTGTTCTGTTGTGTTCCAGTTTAACCTTCATTACCAAGGATGCCAATAATCATTGGTGATTTGAGTGTATATATTAGTCAAGATGGTGTTCTATTATAAACAAAAGAAAACCAGTCATTAATAAAGTTATTTAATTAAGCCTTGCCATGGGTGTGAATATATTGATATAAGTTGTCCAGTGAGGATGTTTTTTTTCTGCCTTAGGGCCATTTCCCCTGTATCCAGCTTCCGGTCTATGAAGAGCACTTTTTCAATGCATCATCCACCCAAATTCAGAGAAACAATCAAAAGGTAATAAAGGGAAGTCTGTGATGCACGCAGGTCATATGACATGCCAGGATAATGGGAAATGAAAGCATTACATGATATAAAAGCCAGATAATGCAGGTAGACCTTGCTCAGTCACTGAGTCATCCTCCTCAGCCATGCAGTCTTCTAGACCTTCAGTCCTTGAGTACTCTGGCCTTTATCATACCTTGTGTGTGAGTGAGAATGCAGGTTCTGGTGGGAAAACTCTAGTGATAGCAAACAGTGTGATCTACCTATCTACCTAATAAAAGGGTAGTCATGGATCCCCTGAAACTGGAGGCTGTGCATCCAGGGTGGCAATGAGCCATTTACAGTTTGGACTAATCATCTGAATCTTCTATCTATAAAACTAGTTAAACAGCTCAGTCCGAGGATGGCGTGGTGGGTGCTGTTTTTCGAAGAGTTAGATTTTTTTTTTCGCCTGTCCTATCATTTCTCCACTGAGGTGGGAGCTGGAAGATCGTATCCACCAGGGACACACTTTGGAGCCTCCTCCAGCAGACATGCCACCTGAATGTCTCTTTGTTCCTGATGCCATGTCTGAGGTTCTACAGTGGGGTCATGATTCCACCTTGGCTGGGCACCCAGGGATCCGTTGGACTGTTACTTTTATCAGAAGAGCATTTTGGTGGCCATACAAACCTATGTCCAAACGTGTGGTGCGTGCCCGAGCTAAATCATCAACCCAACCAACTCCAAGTGATCCTCTTCCTGTTCCTTGTTGCCCGAGGTTGCACATCGCACTAGATTTTGGCCCCGGTCTACCAAAGTTAAGTGGAAAGAACACCATTGTTACCAATGTGGATCAGTTCTGCAAAGCTGTGCACCTGGTGGCATGTGTGTGGCACTTTGAGTTGTCCATCTAGACCACACGTAGCGTTAGTTCTGTTCTTTGAGCAAGAGTACGTCGCGATAAGGAATATATATTTAAATATTTGGCTGTTCAGTGCAGGGGCCATAATGGTGGTCCCCCCTGGCCCCTGTCTAGAACCGCCTATGCCTCTGGAATGTCTGTTCAGCATTGGTGACAAGGAATGGCTATCCAATAAACACCTGCACGGAACTTCAAGAGACTATTCGCCCAGTTTATAGGCCCTGACACATACCGGCTCCAGCTGCCTGCCACACTAAGGGTCCGTCCAGTTTTTTATATTTCCTGTTTAAACCCTGTTGATTTTCCCCCCATGTACACAAGTATTCTCATATATTAGTTAGATACTCTCTGATTATTTTCTAATGTATTAAAGTGCATTTTTATACAAATATTAAAGATTTCGGTTCCTTATAAATGACATTCAAAATCTTAAACAAGGCCACATAGAAAAGTAAAAAAAACTGATTTTGTGAAATATAACACCCTGCACAGACCTGTAGAAGTCTTAATAAGGCCTTCCTCATGGAGCTAACTTGTCAGGTGATTTATTTGAATGGAAATCTGACACTTTTTCTTCTTGGCCTTTTAAAACAACAAAAAATAAATAGTTAACAGGCTAGCTTGTTTCACAGGCTACCTCTTTCCCAAAATGGAAATACATTTAAATACATATCCAAAATATTTCTGCAAAACTACCACCATCAGGTTATTTAATGTTTTGTTGTCTTTTGAATACTGCACTACATGCAATCCATGTTGGGTTTCCCAGTATAATTTTTGCTTTCCTTCAATTAGTACATGTGACTTATTTTAAAAGGCTCCTTGTGTGTTTAGTCAAGGTTAAAGTATTCCATATTATATTTGTCTATGATTAAGTTCTTATGAAACTTATTCTTGATTAGGTATTGATAATAATGAACCTTTATCTTTACAGTGTCCATAGACTGGATGAAAGTACAGACTCGGAAGAGGACAGTTTTGATTCCATGGAGATGTTAAATGACCCGAATGAGGAATACTGTACGAGTGATCACAGGTACCCCAATCAGATGTAACCAAAATAAAGCTCAATGGTTTAAAGACTCAATGGGGCAGCTGGTGGCCTAGTGGTTAGGGAGCTGCCCCAGCAATCAGAAGGACTGTGTAAGGAACCATCCCCATGCACTATTTCCTGGGTGCAATGTATTGGAGGCTACCCCCTGCTTCATTTTGATGAATGGGTTAAATGCAGAGAAAGAATGTCACACTGTTCACACTGTGTACTGTGGTGTGTTCATGAGTAGTGATCGACCGATATTGATTTTTTATTACCGATACCGATACCAATAATTTGTATTTATTTACAATTATACTTCTGTTTTTGACAGAATTATAACAACACCACTGAACTGAAAAAACTGTTCTATATATAATAATTAGGGGTCTGAAAGTGCAAAATATTCTAAAAAATACACACAAAAAAAGAACACTGTTACTAAAGTCTTTAATGGTGCATAAACTACATATCTACAAGCTGCATAAACTACATATATGTCATTTATGTAACACATCTAATGTGTGCATTGATAGCTGTTGTGTACAATTAAGTTTACTAAATATAAGAAAGCAGTTTCCCCTCAGACATCTGCTGCAATGGCGATCATGCGCATAATTCTCAAATCACCCACCAGATGGCGGTGTTTATCGGTAAACTGGATTTTACAAAACCGATAACCGATTATGGTAAAATGTTTAAATATCGGGAAAAATATCGATAAATCGATATATCAGTCGATCTCTATTACTGAGTAACTATACTTAGTTTAGTTACTGCCAATTCACACACACTGAAACACTAGGAGCACTAAAACTAATATGCGTTACTTCCAAGAATCTTTCAAAGTAGCTACTAGTGCTGCATTGTTCGACAGTTCACTGTGCTTGGAAGAGAATACTAGTTGACAAATCTGTTATGTCAGGTTATATAGGGGAAGACCTCTCTTTGATACGCAGATTGATGTGGCATCACTAGAATCTAACTTGAGATTTCCTAATGATAAGGCCACACTTACATGGAACTTACTCATTAGATAAAATACAGAAATCCATATTTAAAACAATAACCATGGATTGTCATCTTCCTAACTCTTCTTAATTCTTCTGTGCTGATATTTTTAGTTCCTGTTCTAATCATTCGGATTTGGAGCAGGCTCCAAACTGTGCTTATCAAGATCACAGTGATGGTAATGTCTGTTTCTATAATATATATATATATATATAAACATTTCAAACAACTTAGAATAATTAATTCATATCAGCTGTGTATTTGTTGTTACTGCATATTTAATGCTTCAGTCTATTCTTTTTTTTATAGTGAGCATCCTGAATGAGGCTAAAGAGAAACTAAAGGAAAGATACAGAGAAGAGAAAAAGTGTATTTTTGTAAAATCCGAAAATCTCAGCTGTCCTATTTTGCTCAATGACGTTTTTATTGAGCCCTGCATCACAAAGGAAGAAGACGAGGAAGATGAGAGCCATGAACATGAAATGAGTGAGCCAAAGCCAGCATCCAATCAAGTTACGAGCAACATCTTCATTCATTATCCTGAAAAGCAAAATTGTATCAAAACCATGCTTACCAAAGGAATTGCCAAAATTGGCAAAACCATTTATCTGCAGAAGTTTGTTCTTTCCTGGGCTGAGGGAAAAACCAACCAGGAGATCGATTTGATACTTACACTTCGTTTATGTGACTTAAACCTGAAGAAAAAGGAAAATGTCAGTTTAACTGAGCTACTTCAACACTTCTTCCCGCAAGTAAAACAGATTAATCTAAACACAGTAAGAATAATGATTATTTTTGATGGTCTGGATGAATATGTCCTTCCCCTGGATTTCCAACACAATACTAACTGGACTGACCCAACCAAGCCAACAACAGTAGATGTGTTACTGACGAACCTCATCAAAGGAAATTTGCTGCCTTCTGCCTTCCTCTGGATAACCTCGCGACCAGAGGCAGCAGTCTCAATACCTTCAGAATATATCCAGAAGGTCACAAAAATCCATGGGTTCAAAGATGTCCAGAAGGAGGAGTACTTCCACAAGAGAATCCGGGATGAAACTAAAGCCAATGGAATCATCAAACACATCAAGACGTCAACAGTCTTCCATAGACTATGTCATATACCAGCATACTGCTCACTTGCAGCATCTGTTCTACAGGATACCATGGATAACACAACTCCTCAAACACTGATACAGAAGCTTACATCCTTCCTCCAAGCAGGCCTGCAGTCAAAAGCTCTTACAGACTTAAGTAGTACCCAAAGCCTGAGTGGGAATTTGTTAAGCTAAGACTAGTTAGGACTAGTTTGAACATTCAGGAGAAGCATATTTTACTGTAAACACAACTATTAACCTTAGGCAAGACTCTTTGTATTTGCTTTGGTCAAATTGATGGTAAGTTCTTTATTCCATTGCTTGTCCATCAGTATGTTCTCAAATGCTAGCTGTAAACTGGGATAGGTATAAATTAAGCTGCCTGATGATTTTGCTGTTTGCACTTTCTATTGCACTTTTTGTTTCTTTTTTGTTATTATTTTGTTATTTTAGTTTAACTTGGTCAGCAAGCTTAGCATTTTTGTAGCATTTAAAAGCAAATAAGTACTGTTGAAACACTGGATATTAAATGGTATTGAATGGTCCAGCTGAAGGGCAGCATGGTCATCTGGGAGTCAGGTGTCAAGCAAGGCCTCTCTGGGGTCCTGAAAGAATGTATTAAGAATAACGGGATTGGAGAATGACTGAAGAATCTCTTTCATGCGAAAATCTCTCGCCTATTATTAATGATTCCATTTTGCCAAACACATTTATCTCATTCAAAACTGTGACATGTTTTATGTTTATATATGGCATGTTAATTATTATTTATAAATAATAATTGTCTAATCAATGGTATCAATTTTCTCAATTAGAATCAGACTTGACCACAGACTTTGTGGAAGTGAACAATCCTAGTCATTAGCTATTTACTTTAATGTCAGTTTGTTTTATGTTGTATTATATTGTACTTAATATTCTGTTTGTGTAAACATTGTGGCCTCGCTCTGGCACACTGGGTACCTCTGTTGCCTTACAACTCCAAGATTGGGGATTTGAACCCAGGTCCTGGCATTGTCTTCATATTGAATTTGTAGTATTCTGGCGCCTCCCTGAGGTCAGCCATAGTATCACGTCTGCGAGTTAAACTGAGAACCATTTGGAAATTAAAATAACACTGGATCTAATGTTCACTACACAACTGAGCTTCATAAAAAACGTAGAGGTGTTAAATGTTGAGGGAAAACAAGTGTTCAATTGTTTTTTTTTATTACACTCTAAGTCCACTTTAATTTCACGTCTGTAATGTCTTTTGATTTGTTAGATATAAATCACAAATTAATATAATTATAACTTTGAGGTATCTTCAGTAAGAAGTACTTTCCTTTAATATATCAATTCAGTTTTGGTCCATTTAATTTGACAAACCATTTAATAATCCCCAAGGTTATGAGGTCATGTGTTTGACCTGCAATTTTAAAATCCTCCATAGATCCTCCAACAATGCAATTCAAGACAATTAATTAGTTAAACCATAAACAGCTGTGGGTTATTTTCCTTTGAGGTTGTTGTCTTGCTGAAACATGTCTTCCTTCCGTTCCTTGGTGTCAAAATTATCCTTTATTGCATTCTTTATTATTACAATGTTTTTTTTCTTTTATAATGTTAATGCTGTCTATAGAATAGCAGTCTTATATCTTATGCTGTTCTTGAGCTAATCCACACATCTCCTCAATATTAAAGTATGAAAAACAAAGAATTGATTTTGGATTTGCCTAGAGAACACTGTTTTGAAATAGACAGATAGGAGTGTAAGAACAGGGATTGGTGTGCAGTTGCTTTTTGTTCTCTTTGTAATTGTCTAAAATGACTTGTTGCATAATAAGCAGTGATGGGAATAACCGGCGTTACTAACGGCGATACTTTTTTCAGTAACGAGTAATCAAACCAATTACTGTTTCCCCCGTTACAACGCCGTGACAATAAAAAGCACGTTACTATAACTAAGAACACTGAAGCGGTTTTCATGGGAGCAGCGTCTCTCTCAGCCATAAGGCCCCTCTGTCTCTGGGGTGTGTGTGTGTGTGTGTGTTCGGGGCTGGGACACATAACCAGTGATGATGATTGGTGTGTCTGTAAATGTTGTGTAACTTTGAATGAAATGATTGGTTTAGATGGAGAAAATTTCCATTGTTAGCCAATCAGAGGCAGAGTGGCGTGGGTATTCACACACAAGCACACACAAGGTTAACCGCACACACACTAACATCCAGGATTCACAACGATGGCAAGTTCAAGTTCAAATGTAGCGTTTTGCAAACTGGAAGTTTAAGCGCTACTTTTCCCTTGCTGAGGTGAAAGGCAAAAATGTTTATGTGACGTACAACTTATGCCCAGGATAAAAGCTTCTATCTGCCCTTGTAAATAGTGTACAAGGTTTTGTATTTATTTTATAGTTATATTAAATAAAAATTTTGCAAAGTAAAGCAGTAATTACTTTGCCTGGTAATTAGTTAGTTTTATAATGATGTAAGTTACTATTTGTGAGAAGTAACTAGTAACTATAACAAATTACTTTTTTAAAGGTACCTGCCCAACACTGATAATAAGTAATAATACATTATTGGTATAATTCTGGTGTTGTAATTAAGTTAGATGAAACCAATTTGAAACCTTGTTACAGTCTAACTTGTGCATCTGCGCTTTCCAGTAGAACTCAATTAGCTAAACACAGTTTCTAAATGAATTCATCTCAGCTAATTCAAATGCTGCCAGTTTTTTACTGCACACTCTTATCAACACACTCTATCAGGCAAACGCAAGCAGCATATCCGTGGAGGCGAAAGCAGGTAGCGTAGCAGGGCAAAAAAAAGGAGACAAGAAAAGGGACAGTGGAACCCATCCAAGCCGCCATGAGGGGTCAACATGACCAGTTCTTTTGCCCCTGCTCACCCACCCCTCCGCCCCCTAGGCTGGTTTTGTTGGGTCTTTTCGCACCCTGGTGTGGCGCTCAGAGGAGAGGTTACACTCGTCCCGTCCACGGCCACTAGAGGCCATCGTTTTTTATATTGAGTCCCTGTCCTCCTTTTAGTATAAAATTATTATTTTAAGCATGGAAGTGTGCCCTCAATCGGGAGTAGTGGGTGTGGGAGGAACGGCACCCTGTCCGAAATTCTGGAGCAAAATACTGGGTAAAAAAGAAATCTGGATCCTGCTGAATTGGACTGACTGGTATGAACTGCTGAGTAGAAAGCTTAATTTTCAATTCCAATCGAGAACTGATGTTAAGATATTGAGAAAAAAGATGAATCAAAAAGTAAAAAAAAGCAATGTTGGCTTTCTTTGCAAATTATAAAATGAAGCAGTGTCTGTCACCAGCAGGTGGCACCCGGGAAGCAGTGTGTGTGGACATTACCTTGCTCAAATGTGCCTCAGTGGTGACACTAGCAGTGCTGGGATTCAAACCCACAATTTTTAGATTGAGACCAATTTTTGAGAGTAATGTCATTGTTTTGCTTGAGATAAGACTTCTATCAAGGTGCAATTGTCCTGTAATTCTGTTGTTCAGTTCAGGAAACATGCAGTAGTTGTTGAATATAAAATTGCACTTAATTTAATGTGCATTAACTTGATTGTGCACATTTATTGAAGAAAATTCTGCCAGGAGATTAGAGCCTGTCATCTCTATAAACAAGCAAAAAAACCTTAATTTATTAAAAAAACATGCCTTTACTTGTGTGTTTCATACTTTCCTTATAAAATATATTGGGATTAGCATGATGTATTTTGATAGCAAAGCCTTTCAGGTACTTAAACTGAATTAAGACCCAAAAAAAAATATTCAGAAATTTCAAAATGAAGGGTCAGTCTGCAAGTTAAAGATTAAGTTACAGTATGTACAGAAAATACTGAAATAATGCAACTGCCCATGTCCTAGACCTAACGTATTGAAATCTTCCAGGAATTTACTAGAGGATAACAGATGATTATCCTCTAGTACCACTCACTGCAGGTGGGTTGCCATGCATCATGCCCAAACACAAACCAACCTACATATGGAGACAGGGGCATGACCAAGAATCAGGATGAAAGTGAAACATCCAATAAAACACAACAAGAATGATCTCTGACTTCAGATAATCAGAATATCACTACCATTTAACATATAACTTTAATGGAAAGTATCATTTTTAATAGAAGCACTACAATCTTAATGGCTGAAATGTATTGTTTGATTAATCTTCAGCAAATGGAAAGTGTCTTTCCAGGTCAGTCCATGGTGCTATCTGGCTAACAAGTGCAGAAAAGCACAATTTCCTTAAATATTACAATATTGGACTCCTCGATTTAACTGTATTGTTTTTTTGCACTGAAAAAATCTATAAAAAGGAAACAATGATTAACAAAACTGATATCAGCAGAAGAGGCCGATACCGCTAATTATCAGTAATTATGAACTCACTTTACATTTTATTGCATTTTTATTATTTATCTTTTACTTTGGATTAAGCAGTTTACAAACCTTACAAAACATATTTGCTTACATAAGAAATCAGACCTACACTAACAGACACACTGCTGGTGCACTGATAATTCCTTTTTCAATTATCAAAAATAATACATATTAAGATAAATATTACCACTTGTGAAGCTCGTAAGCTCATTTCTCTTCATGAATTTCATACTTTTTTCTTGTATTACTGTAACATTGACAGTGTCCTGAAAACAAAGCATCATCATATACTGTACATTCTTGCAGGCAAATTAGATTCTGTTTAAAGGTCCAATTAAGCTGTCATTGTGAAACACAAGTAAAATCTGATAACACAAAAAATATCTTTATTTCTCATCACTTGTTAAGATGAATAGATTTCAGAAAGACTGTGAGACAGTTAAAAATGAGTAGAAGATTTCTCGCTGGCAGGGTCAGGTGCTGCTTTTCCATCTTCTGACTTGGAGCCCAACTGGGGAAATAAACACACAGAGCCACAGATTGAAGAAAAAACACATGTGAGGTTAAGGGGACAACACAGGATGAAAAGAAGCAGTCATGCATGTTGAACTTACCCGGGATTTGAAAATCAGGTTAATGACGCCTTTCGAGCGCCGATCGTGAGTGCGGTCAGACGGCAGACACACAGACATGCTCTTACTGTCCCGTCTAGATCGGGCAGATTCAATCTCCTCACTGCCATTGGCCACAGACAGTGACAGACCTATGATACGTTTCAGAGGACGGCAAGAGGGAACGAGTCAGAGTGGAATATTTTTGTATTTTATTTTATCTATATTTTTTAATTATTTTTGTTATTGCTGTTATGACGATTTCTACCACAGTCCAAAATAACGTGTGTCAGATGAATTGGGGATTATGAATTGACCGTAGGAGTTTGTGAGGTAATGGTGTGTGTATTTGCTCCCTGCGGTGGGTTGACATCCTGCACAGTCACCTCAGATGAATGGATGACTGACTGAATTTATTATGATGATGATGATTATGATTATGATGAGGATGATAATGATGATGATGATGATGAAGAGGAGGACGTTGATGATCAATATAAATAAATTTGAATTATGATGATGATGAAGTTGATGAGTAGGAGGATGAGGATGATGATGATTATTATTGTTATTATTGTTATTATTATTATTATTATTATTATTACCATTGCCCAGATCTTTCATGTTAATAGTGCCCTATTAAATCTAAGAAATCTGTGACTGTGCGATAAGGCCAAATATATGAATGAACAGTTACTGCTTTAACTTCTTATAAACTTCTACAGGTGTGTGTGTGTGTGTGTGTTTACCAGCAATAGTGGGCAGTGATCTGGAGTTAATGCTGGCGAGGCTGCTCTCTGCACTGGGCTCAGAAAGGTTTGTGTCGCTGCGGAACTCCTGCTTCTTTGACAGCTAGAGGACGGCAGAGCATCAAACACACTCAATCTCACAATAATTGCAGAGTTTTCTATTAGCAGCAGCTGTACTGCTGTTATTGTTTTCACTTATTCATGCTATCTTAACACCCCCCTCCATTTAGGCAAATGAAAACACTTTGTGTCTGAAAAAGATTCCATTAACTGCTCTGAAAGGTGTCAGATGTATTTAGCAACACTTTAATGCTCTGTCTCACTCGTTTGGAGTTGAGGGTGCTGAGACTCTCTTTCTCTTCAGTGATGAAATTCATGCTGCCTCTTGTCCCTGGCTTCCTCCTCTTTTTGGACTTCCTTAGCTTCACCTGGGAGAATAAGATAAGGGAGAAGACAATAATGTGAACAGGCTAGGCCAGGTTCAGAATTATTATTATCACGTTTTTTTAGAGTAAGTGTTTTTTCTTTTAAGTCGTGTTATTCTTCTACTGGCAGCAAATTAACTGACAGAAAACCATGTTGGATTCTCTGTACCGGTGTTCTCTTGAGCTACCCTATATGGACAAAAGTATTGGGACGCATGACCAGGGACTTGAATGAAACTGCATTCAAAAGCACAGGCTTTAATATGGAATCGGTCCCTCCTTTGCTGCTACAATACGTTCCACTCTCCTTGGAAGGCCTTCCAAAGGATTTAGGTGTCTGTGCTAATTTTGCCCATTCATTCTGTAGTCTTTATGGATCATGCACCTATGTTCTCATAATCTTCGTTCTAGTTCTTCACAAAGGTGTGGGTGGGGTTGAGGTCATGGCTCTGTGTTGGCCACTTGAGTTTTTCTACACTGAAAATTTTTATGGAGCTTGCTTTGTTCACTGTTATTCTGGAACAGACAAAGCTGGCATTATCCAAAATGTCTGAAGCTTAAGACTGCCCTTCATTGTAAGTAATTGGCCACCTGAACACAAAAATTAAGTGGTGAGATTTCTCCTACCCAGATGAGTTGAGTTGAATGAAAAGGAGGAACATATGTGGGGCGGAGGCCCAATGTGAGAACCACAGCAATAATAAACTGTGCTGAATTGTATTAATGACTCATCAGTCCCAGTTCTCTTTTTGTTTGTCTAGATTCAGCGTTATTCAAGCCAAGGCTGAATCCTTATATATATATATATATATATATTTTGGAACATATGATGCTCTTAAACTATTCATTGGAGTTGAAAAGATGTTATGTTACAGAGAAGTAAAAGTAAGCTCCATCCAGGCTTACGTTTTAGGTTTAAACTGAGAGTTTAGGGTTGATACTTAAGGTGAACCACTCAAGAAAAAAGAAGAAGTCCACCCAAAGTATCTGGAAGCTAAAATAAATATATCTGTACATTATTAGTATTTTATTCTGCTTTCTTACCTCCACCTCATTTCCAATGTCATCAATCACACTAACACTCCCACTGGACCGGGGCAGGAAAGATGGGGGGAATGATGCAGCCAAGTCCGAGGAGACACTGGAGAGAGATGGATAATGGGAGAAAAAAGGATTGCACACACTGTAATGAGTAAAGTGTACAACTAGAGAACCCAAATAATGGAAACAAACTAACGTTGTTAATATTTCAAAAAGAGAGCTTGATGTACTTTTCAATCTTTGTTCAACTTTACATATGTACTCTGCACTTGCTAGTCTGTAAGGACAATAATCTAGAAAAAACAAGTTAATTTTGAACATACCACGGCTGTGAGGACTGCAATCACGATTGGTTATTTTTGATAAATATATGGAACATTTCAAAGAATTACATAATCATATAATTGACCTTTTAAAAATTTTATTACAACACAGTAGCAAAAATGAAAGCAAAAGGAAATGGGAAAAAGACACGCAGCTAAAGCTCTGATAGATGCATTTTTAAGGCCATCCATATTCAAAATCATTAATAATCAACTGGCAGCCACCCCAAAACAATCTGCAACTCCAAGCCTCATTTTGCATGACTGACAGATTAAGCTTTGACACACACAGCCCCACTGAGCCTGGATTTGCTACAGCAGCAACCCAGGCTTCAGCAATAAATCCAAACTAAATATAATGATCAGGACTTCAGACTCTGGGTGAATAAAACACAAACGCATGTCAGGCACACGTCAGTTTAAGCACTTCTCTGCTTCTCCGAATATGATTAATTTAGGTTTAAAAATCAATCCATTTTTGATCTTCCAGTGAATGATGAGACAGAAAAACCATGTAGGATGCTATCATCTTGTCATATTAATAATTTATCAGTCCCTGTGCCCTTTATTCTTTTCATTACTCGTCGTTTCTGGTTGTCTAGTTTCAAACTCAGAGGAAGTCACTCATCCAAGGCCTAAGATATTCCATTAGCATTTCCTGACTATTGCTAACCAGAGCCATTCTTTAGGGATTTAGTTGAATGACACAGAGGCACAAAAGCACACATTCATATTCACAGGGCACCTGCTGAGGCTAATGTCACATCCCCAAGAGCACTATTTAGTCCTATTAGCCACCTAAACTCAATGATAAAAAGCAGCATGGAATTTACTGAATGCTACAGAAATGCAGAAAATGTGAGTTTTTAATGGTCCTTTAATGAAATGCCACCATCTCATGTCTCATCTAAGACCGAGTCATGTGATTTTCAAGGTTCTCTCTGCAGTGTAAGCAAACCTTTAAGAATGAATTCTGGAATCTGATGAGGTCAGAGACAGGTCTTGATCGCATTCAACACAGGTGGGAATGGAAAGCATTTCTTTATCCACACATGATTCTGTACATGGTTCCTCTGACCGCTGACTAACAGGTAAGAGGACGAACAAGGAAATGCAAGATGGATGCCACTTGAGCTTGAAGAAATCCGCCAAACAAATGTCTAATTTGCTTATTCAATGATGTTTTAATAAATGAAAATCTATACAGCACTGTGTCAAAGAATGCATAAGTAGATGTTTGTCTGGATAAATCGATCTCTAATGATGGAAAGTATGCTCCAAATGGTTCTTTGAGAACCTTTCAGGTTCTGTATCATTTTGTAAATAATATATAAAGTTAAGAATACAGACGTTTACCAGAAGTTAAGAAATGCTATATTTGATTATATGGTTTTTACACAAGTAAAGTAAAATTCGGTCACACTATAAATGCATTTTGGCAAAAGGAATTTGTTTAAAATATATAGAGTTATAATACTGACACGAAAGTATATTTTAAAGCCAGGCGTGAACAGTCACACAATGCAGAATCAATTACTTAGGCATAGTGAGCAAGGCTTTTTAGGGTGTGATTACCTGTCTGGATGTGACTTAGTAGGGGTTCCACATTCTGATCCAGGCAAGGAGCAGATGGATTGACGAACTGAGCGGAGAACAGAGCGTGGACGAGTGGACCTTCTTTCATCCATGTCCGGCTAGTTGAGAAAATATAAAGAAGTACATAAAAAAATGTATGTACATGAATTCACTGAAAACCTTCAGTCAGTCTCACTTTTTCTCACCAGTTCTCTGACTCCGTATTCTTTCTCCACTTTCTTCTTCAGCTGTTTGAAGCACTCCTCCATGCGCTCATGAAAAGGTCGCAGATCGTCTGTCACCCTCTTCCCATGCAGAGTGATCCCTCTGCCCAGCAAGGGAATCTACAGAGGTGCGAGTACAGTGCCATGAAGAAATGTCACCGCAATTCAGTCTTATAACAACATTTCAAAACCAACCGCCTGTATTGGAATGCTGTCTTCTTATTTGCATGCATGTGTGTGAGTGTCTGCACAAGAATGTTTGCACGAACCTGCCATGCGATGAGATCTTTGAGGCGAAGTAGCTTCTCTTTGTCCTCTGGATGCTCCTGTGTGTACTCGTCCGTGAAGAACGCCTACGAGAGAAGTTAAAACACTGACAAAGTGAACGAAAGAAAGAAGCAAGTGAACAACCAAGCAAACGAAGAAAAATACATACAAATATACACATCCATGCAAATACCTTCTCATACTTGGCGAAGCCACCCATGACAGCAGGATCCACAATGCCATTGAGCAACATGGAGAGGGGGTTGATGGGTTGAGTCTCATCGCACTGATACTGATTAATCATGGTAAGGATTTTCTCGTTGGTGTTCCCCATCGTCTCTATGGCGTTCTCCAGAGGACTTACGGTTGTCTAACAGAAAAGTGAGCGAGATGAATAATATTTACAAAACATGTAAGTGCACCCTTGTGATGAAGCAACTTTAATGTATCAAAGCAAAAAAATCAAGTCTTCAATCAGGTGAATGAACCTAATCAGTAGATCCTTTAATACGGCTAATAGATTTATGCACATTAACACTGAAATAAAGATTATTCATAGTTTTATTGTTGTCAAATTAACAGATTAATACTCACATGAGTCATGTTTGTTGCCTCAAACCAGCGCAGAATCCCTGGCAATTTGTATGCAGTGTAGAAGGTGGTGCGCTCAATCCACATTGACTGTGCAAAAACCCGAGTCATAGAGGCGTATGGTTACATATTATAAAAACAGAAAAATATATAGATACATGTTAGGGCTGCAAACACTGTGCAGAATATCTGTGCTAGAACAAAACAATACAGATAAAATGGAGCAGTTTTGTTACTGTATGGCAAAATATGTAAAAATAACAAAAACAGCATAGTTTGTTGAAAATAATTCACATTTGAAGGGCTACATAAAAGCTTTGATTCATCAGAACCCCAAAAGAAACCATAGAATCAGAATCAGAATCAGAATCAGAAAACTTTATTTATCCCGAAGGAAATTGTTTCAAGACCGGGTCACTGCCGCTAGCTGTGTTAGCATTAGCACTGTGCAAGCCAAAATAAAGACGCGTACATAAAAGAAACGACGAAATAACTCTCTCCACCCGCATGATTAGAGAGGGCACAGTTTACTACTTCTAAAAAAGACTATGAGAACTGTTTAAAGTTGGTAAAGGAAAAATAAAACACTAAATACAAAGACAAGACATGGAGCACCTGCGTACTCATGGTATCCTGATATTCACTATTTGCATATTGCTGATTACTTTACAAAGACTTGTATTATAATAACAAACGACAAATGGTATATTATGAGACCCTAATATTTGTGTGTGCGTGAGCTTGTGTGGTTGTGTATGTGTGTGTGTGTGTGTGTGTGTGTGTGTGTTGGTAGGTGTACAATACAAATTACTCACAGCAAACTCATTGTCTGGGTCCACTTTTCCTTTCCTCACAGGCCTGGAGTACTGGAATTTCTGAACATAGTTTGATTTGTAGAAGCTGGAAAATGATACACAGGTATTGGATTAGTGTTGAACAAATGAGTGTTTGGGAAAGGTTTGTCAGGATGATGTCTGACTGGCGGATTACTCACTTAATGATCTGATCGGGGACTGACTTGCTCTGTAGACGGGGTGGGATCTCCAGCACAGGCTGGACAGTGAAGCACTGGATGTCTGAATGTAGCGTACTAAGAATGACTTACTGGTACTTTGATCTATTTATATTTTTATATACTAAGTATGTACATTTAATGACAGTTGGATAATCCTCAATCCAACTGTCAATGGCATGAAGCGACGCTGCCCAAGGCCAAACATCAGCTAAAGTGTTGTAAACCTATTCCACCATTAGGCTGTGGAGCAGTGGAACTCCAGAGATGCCAGTGGAATTATCTAGATTCGTGTTTCAGACTCCAGATCTTTAGTTCATGAGTTACTTAATTGCTTGGTATTTTTAAATTCCTATTGCTGGAAAGTGTACTACAAGTTCTTCCACAATTCCACAATTTCAAAATTCTGATCACTCCATTTGGATTATGGGTTTAATGACTGAACTATTCTCCTCTGATTGCAGCAGCTAAATAAACTCAGTTGATAGAATCACCTAGATACACAATAATAAAAGATACCCTTTGGTAAATATGGGTGAGTTTTGTATGACTATGCAATGGAAAATCACATATATTCTAAAATTCATATATATATTAGAAAAATGTTTTGTAAATGTTCCTGGGCCATTAGGGCAAAGGACATGCTTTTATGAGCTTGTTGTTTTGTTTAAGAATATGTTTTGAACTAAAGTAGCTCAACGCTTTTGAGATGAGCTCTTTGTCCTGTCCAAGGGACTTCATCTTGGTTGTTTTCATGGGGCTGTAGGAAAAAAAAAGTGATAAGAGAGATTTATTGTGTGTCTTGATGTAAGGGGAGTCAAACCTACTTAGTTAAGTAAGCTGTTTTGAAGGTGTAAAGTGAAGGACTGTGAAGGACTGGGTTTCAGAAAGAACTACAGACTACAGGACTGCCCTGGGTGATGTATAACTCTCTTCTTCTGCAGAAGTGAAATAAAGTCTTGTCTTTTTTCAGCTTGCTGATTTTTCACCACATGGGCTTATATGCGTTTCTGCTAAGCAGATGTATTGAATTGAATTGAATGTATTGTCATCGAAAAAGGATACACTGCAGGGGAGAATTTGTGATGTCTTCTCCAGGCACAGTGGTGGTGTTAAGTCTGACGGCGCTGGGGAACTGGCTCATCAGCTGACTCTGGAAATCCTCTCTGCGCTCATACTCCTTACCGCGGTGGATAAACACTTTGCTCTGCAGTTAAACGCAGCAGTGAACGTGTTACAGTCACAGAACTCCTGCTGAGACACCCTTCACAACAACCCAGCAGTACACACGTTAACACTAACCCGCAGGAACAGGGGGAAACCACAGCCATAGTATCCCACAGCAAAGTAATCCGGTTTAGGACGAAGAATCTTCATGATGTTCTCGTAGAACTTTGCCTGTTGTTTCTGAACAGTGGACAAAACAGCAGTTAGGAAGCAATTGGGGCATATCAAAACCTGCACACAAAGAGACATGAAGAAGAACAGGGACAGAAATGACAAGGAAAGGATGAGTGCACTAATATAAAGGGAGATAAAGGGTGCAGTGGTCTACAACAGTGGTAGCTGTATTTGTTTTACATCCTTTGTTTTGTGTTTTTTTCACTCAGAGATCACAGCTGTATTTTGCAGATGCAATTAATTTTGTATTCGCAAAAGAACTGACCCAATTATTCGTAATTAATTATCAACAGCACACCACACTCTTCAAAAGCCAGTGTAAATTCAATGTAACACAGAATTCTCTGATTAACTGAAGAACATGTATTAATTATTGAGCACAGTCAAAGATTTAGACGCTCTGTTCACATTCAAACAGCCTGAATGTTAAGAAGGCAGGAATATAACCTTGACTTGAAAGATAAAATGACACTCAAGAGAGATTTTTGCATGATTAGGGTGGATATTTTCATTCTCTTCTTCTCAGAGGGGAATGATTAAACTAGGCATTAAAGATTTAGCGAAAATAAAAGTGATGACTGCACCTCTCAGGGATGAATGTAGGATTCATAAATCCTTGGATAGCCCTTTGAAAGCAGTGTTAACAAAGTTACAGGGCAATTCAGGGTGAATTATTTCCGACACTGAATAAGTGTGGATTCTAAACCTTTGGCTGAATTAAAAGTGACCATTCTGTCATGTGTCAACCATGGCACACAGTGTAAAGAGCACCAAAATGTTTCCTCTGCACTGAACCCATTCACCAAATGAAGCAGCGAGCAGCCAGGATGAGCAGAGTGAGGTGACAGTATCTTGCTCAAGGGTACCTCAGAGGTGCCTCGTAGTCTTAGGAATCAAACCCACGACTTCCTGACTGCAGGGCCAATGCTCTAACCACTACGCTGTCACGCTTGTACAAACTGAAGACATGTTTAAGATATGATTTTCACAGCTGTTCCATGTTCTAACATTTAAGGAAAATGAAAATGAAAATGAAAATACATGCTTAAATGTGATACAGTAGTTATAAGAGATAATAGCACAGGAATTCAGTGGAGAAATGCAGAAAAAACTGTGATTGCATGTTTACCAGGTTCTGTCCAAGCAGCTCGTAGTCAAAAACCTCCAGCTCATACTGTTCAGCAAGCTCTTTACACAGAGAAATAGCTTCTTCCCACATCTATAACACACACACACACACACACACACACACACACACACACACACACACACACACACACACACACACACACACAC
>JBBKCR010137691.1:0-21952 GCA_037577295.1 Ladigesia roloffi | reverse complement strand
GGAGGGAAGGAGGGAGGGAGGGAGGGAGGGAGTGTGTGAGAGAGAGAGAGAGAGAGAGAGAGAGATTGAAAAACAGCTTGAAAAAATGAGAGAAAGGGAGAGCAAGAGAAAAGAAAGAGAGGAGAGCAAGAGAAAAGAGTCAGAGAGAAAGACACAAAGACAGGGAGAGGGACAGAGAATCAGAGGGAGAGAGAGTAATAGAAAGAGAAAGGGGAAAAGTGAGACACACAAGGGAGAGGGAAGAGAGAGTGGGAGAGGGAGGGAAAGGGAGAAAGAAAGAGAGAGGGAGTGACAGGGATGGAGGAAGAAATAGAAATAGAAAGTTAGAGAAAGAGAGTGTGAGAGAGAACATAAGAGACAGAACATCTTGAGCTAAGAAACCAAGGTCTGAGTTCCTAAACTTTATAGGAGAAGAAAAAGTCAAGTTCTTACTTCAGGTTCTAAACGTTTGTTTAACAGCCCTTTTTAAAAGTGTCTCCTGACACTTTCACTGAGACAAAACTGTTCCAACTGTTCCATACCTGATACATAGGATTGCTGTTATACTCAAACCTTAAATATGTAAACACTTCTTAATTCATCATTTCACATAGTATTATTAAACCAATATTTAATAATTTAGGATGTAATTTATTTACATCCAGTTTTTTGGGGTAAATGTCCTTTTTTGTACTACTCTTGTGATATGATAATAAAAGTTGTCATAAATGTGGTATGAATGAAACCAAATTAGGCAAAATATTTATATAATCCAGTAAAAAACAATTGTAATCAAAATATTTCCTTTTTTTATTTACAACAGCTAATGCTACATATTTATCCACCCCTGTTTATGCTGAATTCAATTGGTTTGACAGTATTGGTTTTGTGAATTTTAATTATATTATAAGTGCTAGCTAAGGTTTTTGATATGGTTCTTTTTACAATAAGCAATATATGCTTGTACAATACCTCTAGGAAAAACAGCAGCACAAAACTAGGGAGACATTCCACATTGAGGCTCGCTTAAAGAGCCACTTTCTGTTGGTTTATTATAGAATTTTGATGCTGTTTCTTTACAGAATCTACAAGAGACCACAGCCACAAAAGAGCGTCAAATACAGTTATGTGAAAGTCCCCAATGCCATGTATTGTCAGCGTAACAACATTCGCATAAACTTATTTACATAATGGAAGCTTTATTTTCCTGCCAGGATGCATTTATGCAGCTCTTTGTACTCTGGTTTGCAAGCAGATATGCAGTTCTATTTATGTCCTACTGAGTTTCTCTATTCTCTATTCAGTGAAAAATGTGCAAAGGTTTATCATTGGACAAATACGTTATATTATCAGTTACGTCAAGTGATTTGGTTCCACCGACATCCGTACAAGCCCACTCCACACTGCCGTACCGATATGTGGAACATATTTATTGTCAGTATCACTAATGCTGTAGTGTTGTCACACAGTGCTATTGTTATTCATTTTCAGTGATAGTCAAAGCTTGTCATGTAGTGTGTATTGTTTCCTTGATCCCAGAGGAAAGTTGTTATTCTACAACTGCACACAGACACAGAGAAACAAAGACGAGAACAGTATTACATAGAAATTACATCTCCAGAAAATGCCTTCTACTAAATGCCCTATTCTGTAAGCACAAAAAATATTGTGGTCAGTAAGAGAGGTAGATATAAATACTATAGGTACTCAAATAAATGTACTGTTGAAGTAGTTTTTAGTCACACAAATGGTGGTTTGGAATACATTATTACACATGATAGTGACATAAAAGCTTATGTTAAGTTCATAAGGCTTAGTTTGATAACACTTTGTTGAAGTTCAGCATTCATAAGCTACACAACACCTGCATGAGCTACATCATCTGATGTAAGGCTGTGTGGGCATTTAGAATAACTTTTTCTGTAATGAAATCAAAAGCAACCTTCATGGTGCATACTGGAAAATAAGATTTTTTATTAACATTTACAGTCAGCTGCCATAAAATCTTCATGTAGATATATGAAATCGTATAAATATTGCCGGGCGGCTCAGTTGCGCAGGGGTGACCTCAAGAAGGACCTGGGTTCGACTCCCGGGTCGGGCGCAGGGTCTTTCTGTGTGGAGCATGTTCTCCCCGAGACAGCATGGGTTTCCTACGGGAACTCCGGTTTCCTCCCACCATCAAAAACATGCGTGATGGGAATAGGTCGATTGAGCTCACTAAATTGCCCGTAGGTGTGACTGTGACTGTGAGTGTGAATGTGTGTGAGTGTGTGGCCCTGCAACGTGCTGGCGACTGTCCAGGGTGTACCCCGCCTTCGCTCGTAGCAGCTGGGATAGGCTCCAGCCCCCCCTGACCCGGAGTGTGGGATAAAGGGGTAGAAGATGGATGGATGAATAGATAAATATTGCCCATCAGTGAAGTGTTGCACATGCTTCAAACGTAGAGTAGCAGCTGTCTGAAAGCATGAATATACTTAAAATGTGAAGAAATATTCATACTGTGGTCTACGTGTTAACAATTATTACTTGATTCACCACTTTAGCGCACTTTTTTTTTGTTTTATGTTTTGACGTTGTCTTTATTCTTTCAGAATGCCAGCTTTGTTGGCCTTTTCCTTTTTATTATAGGATTATCTTATCAAAAGATCAAATTTACATAATTTCTTACCTAACTTATAATTGAACAGAAGAATCAGAGGAATTTTGCCTCTTCATGTTAGAACTGGAGCCATGAGTTTAACTTTTAACACAGATTAGAAGACAACAATCACCCAAGTCTTTATCAGAAAAATGGACAGACATTTTAGACCACACTTGTTTAGTTTTCAAGCCGAAACACTCCAAATTAGAATGTGTGGGATAAAAGGAAAACTAAATTATTTGTGGAGCTGTTCTTTTAAGCACTTTTAGACTCCAATTGCTGGCAGAGTATTGTTTTAAATGTACAGGTTTGAGGTATAGTTTTAAGCTGAGTTCTTTCATTGCATAAATAAGGTAGAATGTATCTCTATTGATGTGATCTCCAGTGTCTGTGTATGTTTTTGTGTAATTCTGTGATCTTTGTGTTCTCAGCTGAAAGAGATGTGTCGGCGAGAGCTGGACAAATCAGAGTCAGAGATCAAAAAGAACGGCTCCATCATCGGAGAATACAAACAGGTCAGTAAGACTCACACGCTCTCACACTCATCTTATTTGACACCAAAGACCATGTTTTTGAAAGGAAGACCAAAACTGCAAACAAGATTTTACTAACTGAACGAAAGATTATAGGTGTGTATATGCAAGTTGTTTAGAGGGAACATATTTTCATTTTAACATTTGTGAGGATTTAAAAAGCTTTAGTTTAAACACATTTATGTCTCGGTGGTGATTGTCCCTTGTGGACCAAAGTATGAAACATCTCTGATAATGTAAAATGGCACCTTGTAATCACACACACCACAACACACAGTGTGAAAATTCTCTTAATTTAACCCATTCACCAAGTGCAGCAGTGGGCTGTCACCCATGAGGGGTGCATGGGGAGCAGTGTGTGGGGACGGTACCTTGCTCAAGAATACTTCAGTGATGGCAATAGCAATTTTGGGATTCGAACACTGACCTTCTGATCACGGGGCAACACCTTAACCACTAAGCCACAAGCTGCTGCACACATAACACAATAAACCCAAAATACAACACATACCTACAAATGAAAGACAAAAACAAGTTTTTGTAGATCTGTCATCCTCCTCCCTTTTATAAGGATGTGCTGTATACACACAGAATCAGCCGATGGAAGTGATGTTTCCCAATTGAATCCTTCAATAAAACTTGCAAGCCATTATGAATTGAATTATCTAGATTCCCAACCTGAAGTAGGAACACTTTTGGTGGTGGATGAATAAAATAATGGTCTCAAGAAAATTCAGTTTTAAGATCTTTTAATTTTGTGCTCAGAATAAGTATTTCACTTCATCTTATGTAAGCTTTACAATAGACATCTTCCATTGTGGTTTTAAAATTCTGTTTCATCTTGTGATCCATAATGGCCTCCACTAGAAGTCATATTTAACATTATATGATTGCTCAATTCACCTCCTTTCATTTTTATCTGTTACAGCACCTATTATGGTGCTATTGTTGGCATATTTTAACTGAATCACCATGGGACATGAATATGTGAGAAAAGAGGAAAAGCCCTGGGGTAATTCACTACCCTGAGGCACGCCTGTACTAAGGGATAATTTCTGTGATGTTGGGTTACTAACTCAGCCCTCAACTGTATTTGAACTAGAGTTTAACACATTCATTTTCTTGTTTTCATTCGTGTTCTCACACTGCAGTGCTCAGAATCAGCAGTGGATAGAGTACTCACATCTATAGATCTCTTTTTACATTTTATATAAGATTAGCTTAGTTTTTGCTTTATTGTTGTGCGGTTTTCAGGTGTAAAGCCAACTAAATGCAGTTAGCATCAAACTAGAAGTGCCGAAGAATAGTATCATTTAGAAGTGCAAATAAAGAGGTGCTACTAAGGCAGTTTTGTTATATCGTAACTACAAAATGTACAGAATTGTGGGTGAGGTGATAGGGACCATTTGAAGGGTGAGGTATTACAACAAGGTGGTACAGACAGTATTTACCAAGTTAAGCAAAATATATAATGTAATATATATATGTAGTAAAAGAAGTAAAGTGCACAGTGAGAAAAAAGTTTTTTATTAAGTGGAGGTAGTATTACATTTCTAGGTTATGTACCAAGTGGTTGTAATCAGGTCAAGTTTAATTTATTTAATTAGTTTGTTTTATTTGAATGGTCAGTGAATGAGGTCACAATTACATTAAAATAAATTGTGGACAGTATTGTGTATACATGCATGAATGCGTGCTGTTCTGTTCTGGGTTCAGTACAGTGTGAGCTTTGCTTTGTAAAAATAGCTTTTCTCACATCCCTGTAGAGTTGCTTTTAAAAGGCTTGCTGACAGTGTGATGCATGCCCCGACCAATGAGGTCCACAGAGCAGAACAGGTTACAAACACACACACACACACACACCAACAGACACACACCTGGTACTTCTGCTTGTCTTATAATAGCTACAGCAATATACCAATAGATCCACGCATAAAAATATTAATGATTTGAATTTCAGTGATACTACTTTCAGACATCAAACTGATAGCAGACTCTTTGAGGTCCTCACCGAGCACAGAGATGAAAATTTCAAAGTCTGGGTCTGTTTTCTTACAGTAGTGTCATGAACTTGTGAACTGTGATGAAATCATGAATTAAAATGATGTATAAACTCATTTTGGATGCATACTTTTGCAAAAACTGCTTAAATGATCTGAAACACTTGGATCTGAATAATTCTAGTCATGGTATGCTCATGGCAAAATACTGTCCAAATACTGTAGATGTAGTTACATTTATACCTTCAGATCAATACATTATTGTGTTTTATTACACCACTAGACAGAAGAAAAGTCTTTTTAAAATTATAGTTACCTCAATAGACCATAGTCTATTTAATACCTTTTTATATAAAACCAAATGTGCCCTAATTCAGTGTGTGAAGAAGACTGCAGTCTTGGTGAGAATAAATTCTCTGTGTGTACACTAAGGAAATGAGTTGGATTGTTTTATGTTGATGCACTGAATAAAGCCATGTGTCTCCATTAACAGGCTGAACCAGTTCTGTCACTAAACTGTGTTGTGGTTTGATTCATAACTGTTTTGAAGATGCACATGTGGGTCCCGTTGATATGATGTGATGTTCCCTCATATGAAGATGCATGAAGTGCAGTGTGTCTGATGTTAGGGTCTAAATGAAGATGTGGTAACACCCTCTGCATGCACAGACGTGTGTGTGTTTGTGTGCATGCATGATTGTGTCCGGTTTGGAGAAGCTGCACTTAACCAGATGGAGGGTTGGAGTGAATAGAAAAAGGGATGGACAGAAAGATAGAGGTTTAACATGTTTTGGGTAGGTGTTGCTATCTAGTCACACAGCATACACACGTGGACAAAATGTTTGGTACTTCTGAAATGTTTCCAGAAAATCAAGTATTTCTCTCTGAAAAGTATTCCATGTTTTGCTTTACACACGTTTATTCCCTTTGTGTGTATTGGAACAAACCAATAACAGGAGGGAAAAAAACTAATTTGACATAATATCACACAAAAAAAATGGGCTGGACCAAATTATTGGCACCCTTAAATTAATACTTGTTTGCATACCCTTTGGGGAAAAATCTGAAATCAGCATCTTCCTATAACCATCAGTAAGTTTCTTACACCTCTCACCTGGAATTTTGGACCACTCTTTTTTTGCAAACTGCTTCGAGTCTCTCATATTGGAAGGGCGGCTTTTCCCAACAGAAATTTTAAATCTCTCCACAGGTGTTCAGTGGGATTTAGATCCACTTCTGAACTCTCCAGTGCTTTGTTCCATCCATTTCTGGAGCTTTTTGAAGTATGTTGGGGTCGTTGTCCTGCTGGAAGACCCAAGATCTCTGACACTGGGCCCTATATTGTGACCCAAAATCCTTTGGTAATCCTCAGATTTCATGATGCCTTTCACACAGTCAAGGCACCCAGTGCCAGGGGCAGCAAAACAACCCCAAAACATCATTGCACCTCCAACGTGTTTGACTGTTGGTACTGTGTTATTTTCTCTGTAGGCCTCATTCCAGTTTTACCAAAAAGCTCAATCTTGGTCTGTTGACAAGACATTTTACCAGAAGGATTTTGGCTTACTCAAGTACATGTTGATGAATTGTAGCCTTTTTTGACTCTGTGTCAGCAATAGGGTCCTCTTGGGTTTCCTGCCATAACGTTTTAAACATGGACAGATAGATCATGCTGACACTGATGCTCCCTGAGCCTGCAGGATAGACTGGATTTCTTTGGAACTTTTTTGCAGCTGCTTATCCACCCCCTGGAGTATCCTGTGTTGTAACCTTTCATCAATTTTTCTCTTCTGCATATGCCCATGGCGATTAGCTGCAGTGCCATGGGTTGCAAACTTCTTGATAATGTTGCGCACTGTGGACAAAGGCACATCTAGATCTCTGGAGATGGACCTCCAACAGTTCTTATTTCCTCTTTCTGTTGTCCATGCTTAATGTGGCACATACAGACACACAATCCAAAGACTAAGTGAGCTTTGCTCATTTTTATCTGCTTTCAGTTTGCTCCTTTTTATCTGATTTTTTATTAATTGCCCACACCTGTTACTTGCCCCAGGTGAGTTTAAAAGAGCATCACTTGCTTGAAACAATCTTGTTTATCCACAATTTTGAAAGGGTGCCAGTAATTTTGTCCAGCCCAATTTTTATGTTTTGTGTGACATTATTTCAATTTAGCTTTTTTTGCCTCCTGTTTTGTTCTGTTCCAACACACACAAAGGAATAAACATGTGTAAAGCAAAACATGTGTTAAAGCAATACTTCTGTGAGAAATCCTTTTTCTGGAAAAAATTCAGGGTTGGCAACAATTTTGTCCATGTGTGTAGCCCACCAGTCCTCATTACCATATCATTAAATAAATAATACAAAAGCCAGTCTTATGTACATCTGCGGAAAGTGCTTGTTTAATGCCTTGTGAGGATGAACGGAGGATGAAGGCAGATATCGGCTTTAAGTTTTCAGTTTTCAGTCTCCGACCCTCAGAAACACACATTAAAAACTGCACACTAGGACCTCACCCCTCACAGAGTCCTCTTAATGTCTCTGCCTGTCACAGAGGTCTTGGCTCTGGCTGTCTATTTGCTAATCGGTAAATTGCAGTAGCTAGCAGTTACTTCTCTACACACCAGTGAGCCTTTCAGAGCAAAGTGCAGGCCCAGTCACTGAAACATTCATGGTGTCTTGTTATTTCTGAGTTTACTTTGAAGTCATAACTGTGAGATGTCCTTGTGCTTTGCCACCCAGTACTTCATTTAACAAGAGGTTGCAGAAGTTGTGCTAAATGTTCTGTTATATTGTTCTGTAAGACAGTGTGCCCTAATGCCCTAATTTCACTGCTTTAAAAATGGGACCATGGAATAGTGTCCTGTGGTACTTGCTTAAGGTCAGATTTGTTGTGTTTACATATTTTTAAGGACACAAACTTCACTCCGCACAACCATTTGCTCTGCAATTAAACTTTTTTTTGCTTTTGTGTCCTTCTAAAACATTCGCACTTTGATATGTGGTTGTATGCACACACACATGTAATTAAAGTATATTAACTTTATTCTGTGCTTTTTTATTTTGTAATAACACTGGACATGATTACAGGTTAAAAAAAACAAACAACATATATAAACTCCATAAAACACAATTTTACAAATAGAGATTTGGTTTGCAGAATGCAGAGCAATACCTCAAAATGATCACGGCCACATTAAAGACGTGGCATATGAAGAATGTGTATGTGTGTTTCTCAGATTTGCTCCCAGCTCAGCGAGAGACTTGAGAAGCAGCAGACGGCTAACAGGGGAGAGCTGGAGAAGATTCGGGTGAGTAGCTGTGCCCAACACACACAAAAACTCACACAAAATCTCACATGCACATACACACACATGCGCACACACACACTGTCTGGGCCTAAAATATATCGGTTGCTTATTGTTATTCAAACAAAATGCCTGGGGTGATATAAAATACAGGAAAATATTGGAAGGTGCTCTTTTGAGCAGGTTAGGCTTTTAAATGAAGTAAAACTAATAAGCCTACATAATAAAGGGGTATTTAGGTTATATCTGCAGGCTAACATTTTTCAATATTTTGAGTCAAAAGTGCCTTTTTACTTCATTATTTAATCATTATTCTGGTGTTTGCAAAATGCAAAGGAGCCCTCTAACCAGTGACAACACCCCATCTCACCTACAACCAGGTTATTATCAGGAATCGTGGGCCTGTAATGTTCAAGCTTTGTGCCCTTAAACTGCATTTTAACAGGATGCGCTTTCACACATGCCATGAAAACTCTGGTAAACAGAGTGTCATATCCTGACCCCAATCACTAAAAAAACTCTCCAGTGACATTTTCTCTTGAAAAACCTACAAATGTTCAGCTTTGCCTGCATTTCTTATGCACAAGAGAAGCCAGAATCTTGCATAAGATACACTCCTGTGATATTTTCTCACAAAACTAAGCAAAGAAAACTTGACTAACCTACTTACTGGATGTTCACGATTCAAACTCTGTACACTTTTTTCTAAAGATCAGTTTTGTGACTCTTTACCAAAATTACAAGTCATAATACATTTAAAAATAACACTTCAGGAACAGTACCTTAAAAAGAAGTGTATTAATCTAATATTAATATAATACATTATTGATGACAACTTTAAATATTTTAAGTTTTCATCAACAATGAGATGGATGGTGGGTGTATTGATCAATATATTAAAGCTTTGCAACATGGGTACATTATTTTGGACATTGTTAATCATATCACATTTACATTTTACATTACAATCATTTGGCAAGAGAGAGTGTAAGTGTAAGTGTGAGAGTGTGAGCGAGTGTGCGCAAAAGTAAGTGTGAGTGTGTGAGAGTGAGTGAGAATGAGAGTGAGTGCGTGTGTGTGTTTGTGTGTGTGTGAGTGATTGTGCGTGTGAGTGAGTGTATGTGTGTGGATGAGAGTGTGTGTGAGAGTGAGTGTGCGTGTGAGTGAGTGTAAGTGTGTGTGCATGAGAGTGTGTGTGAGAGTGTATGAGTGTGTCTGAGTAAATGCGTGTGTGTGTGTGAGGGTGAGTGGGTGTGTAACCACCTTGATTTACATGTGGTTGTCAGTATTACTGTTGTGAAAGTACATAAATGATAAATGGTACAAAAACACAACACCATCATTTCCAGTACCATAGAGAGATAAACATACCCCAACATAAACAATTCAATATCTCTTCTTTCTGCAACTTATTTCAATTATTAGATGGTTTATAGTAACATCTGTTCAAGGATGACAGTTTAATGAAACCTCGTTAAATGATTCAGTGCTCCTGAAAATGGGAGCAATCACCAACCTCTGTATGGGTCAGCATGCTGTTTCAGCACAGCTATTATAGCATGAAAAACTGCACCGCTAAATAGGATTTAGTCTCGCAGAAGCACCTCAATAGTGATGCCAAAGGGTTTGACATGAATTTATCATATTTATCATATCAGCGTTTTTGAAAAAGACAAAGAAAAATTTCAAATAGTTAAAATAGAAAATAGACGTTTGAGGCTCACATGTCCTGCCATGTTTATTGTACACAGGTTGGGACTGAACATGTCGAGACAGTATGAGCACAAGATATTTCATTTTCTGTCATTAATAGAAGCTGAAATGAAAGCTGTTGAAATGAAGATGATCAGAAAATAAACATGAAACATCTTGGATTCTGCAGTGAAATAAAAATAAAAGTAAATGTGAGAATAACTTTGCTTGTTTGGTTGATTTTTGTTTTTTGTTTTTTTTTGTATTTATGTATTTTCCATACCATCCCTGCTTTTTCTGACGACTGATTGTACTTAGGGTTGTATGATTTAAAAAGCTATATATTATAATCACATTCAGTGTGTGTTTATGTTTGTGTATGTAGCTGAAGGTGGAGGGCTGTGATAAGTGCAGTGTGCTCTTCAGTAAGGAGGGCCGTCTGAAAGCTGTGAGTGCTCCGAAGGAGGGCAGTGAAGAGGAGGCTGATGAGGAGAAAGAGGCCCTGCAGGCTCAGCTCAGAGAGATGGAGCTGGAATTGGCCCAGACCAAACTGCAGCTGGTGGAGGCTGAGTGCAAAATACAGGTACAGACACATGCTTCACTTCTACTTCTCATTCCACATTTGAACTATTTCTCTATTTAAATGTTTATATTAAATTCCAACAAGGTTTTCAAAATAAAAATGATAACATAGAAGGTTCAACATTTGTTGCTCAAAGGCAAGCTGTACGTGTGGGTTTAGTTCGTTAAACACACTGCCAGTGTGGCAGTTTTACGCTTTTTATCTCTGTGGTTTTTACACCATACCACATGACTGATATAGCTGAGGTGACAGATACGAAGCTGCCCTCTGGTTTAAGTGTCTTTGCATTATTATTATCAAACCTGAATTTTGAAACTCCTTTTCTCATGGCTCTGAAAATTCACCATTCAGAATCTTCAACATTTGTCTGAACAAAAAATGAAATGAAAAAAAAATTTATAATTTTATGAGGTGTCCCTAACAGCTGTAATTCTTCCTTCAGTTTTTGTGCAAACTGTGGTCCAAGATGGACATTTCTAACCAAAAATTGTAGTTTATATAGTTTATTATATAAATATCATGTTGCAGTTTTATTGGTGGACACCATTTCCATTCATTTTAAACTTCCAAATAAAGACATTTTAGCAAAGTTGTGCTAAATCATAAGTATTGGTTGAATGTAATGCTTTTTGGCTACCTGAATGTTTTTATGATCGTTGAGGAAAACATTTTGTTCCTTGGTTGAAAGTCTTATTTGCTGTTATACAGTAGAAATCCATGTACTATGACTATGTAGCAACTTTCTCCTCAGTCGATAAAAAAAAGGAATACAAGAATGAAGCAATGAAAGTAGGAAGAAAGAAGAGAAGCAGTAAAGAGAAGGGAGTAAAACACATTCTAAAAAGAATAAGAAATGAATAACAGAAGGAATGCTTTAGTGAAGGAAGAAATGAATTAAGGAATATTCAGATAAAAGGACTAACAAATGAGAGGAAGAAGAATGGAAGGAATTAATTAAATTAAGGAGGAAAAAGAAAGAAGACAAGGGAAGTACAGAAGGAAGTAAAAAGGAGGATGTAATCGATAAAAAATTATTAATGAACATGGGGAATAAGAAAGAAGATATGAGGATGAGACAGGAAATAAAAACAAAAAATCAGAAGAAATTTCTCTCTGTTGCAGGATCTGGAGCATCATTTGGGTTTGGCGCTGAATGAAGTGCAAGCGGCCAAAAAGACCTGGTTCAACCGCACTTTAAGCTCCATTAAAACGGCAACGGGTGCCCAGGGCAAGGAGACCACCTAAGCGGCGAGGAGTCCGCAAGACTGAAAGACCCCCTGCTGTTTTCTCTTTTGCGCTTTTTCTCCACTCTCCACCAGCCCATCTATTCTCTTTAACATACACACCCTCACCATCTCTCTCTCTCTTCCTCTATCTCTCAACCCTATTGGCCAGTGATTTTAACCCTCCACTGCGCCAGAACGAACCACATTTTTTTGTGTTTTTTGTAAAAAAAAAAAAAAAAAAAAAGTCAAAAGTCAAAACAAACAAGAAAATTTTACATAGGGTGTAAAAGACCCTGATACAAAACAATTTAAATGTACTTACCTAAAGTAAAAGGGGGCTTTAATGCTAGTCTTTATACTACTGATAGTTTAAAAGAAAGGGGCCAGTTTGAACTGAACTGATCTCGTGCAGACATGAGAAACTAACACAACACTCCAGCTACTGTTCTACTCAAGACTACTCACACACATGCATACAGACTTCCACCCAACAGAGGTACGACAAACTAACAGCCTTCTTTTGGAAAAAAAAAACAAAACAAAAAAAACAAAAACAAGCTTTTCTAATTTCCGTTTGACAATGAATTTAATTTGTACAATATGAGAATGAGTTTGCAGATGTGAGCTGAGGAGATTTGTTTAGTCGTTAGGCTGTGATAGTCTGCTTTTAGTGTGTGGGTGTGTGTGCGCGCGTGTCGGAGCTTAGTGCCATTGACTGAGAGTGGCCGAGCCTGGTAATTAACTGACGATGGCTTTGTTAATAGCTTGAGTCTAAGCGTGGGAGATGGACACAGTAAAGTAGCACATTTTGTACAGTTATAGAAAATGCTGTGTGAGCGCCTTTCTTCTGCTGACCACAAGCGGGCACCTTCTTGGTGGTAGCAGTACATGCTAAGGGAAAGTAGTAGAATTAACCAAAGGGTGGATGGGGACAGAACCACGAGGCCTGGTTATCTCCATACTAAGGACAGACTCACAGCATTAGCCCACTTTTACAGAGACTGAACTCTGCCCTTAAAGGAACACTCTAACGCTTTATAAGCTAATCTCTATCTGTCACATCATACACCTTGTTACTTTAAAGACGTTTTTGGTTACCTTTTAGGATACCTGTTGATTCAAAATATGCGTCTTATGGAACCCAATGGGCAGAGGCTTCAGCTGGTAGCGATTAGCTTGAGAGATGCTAATGTCGCTAACATGGACGAATGAAAGCTAGCAATGACACATTTGCATCTGCTGAGTTTCATTAATTGTTAGCAACATCAGCATTCAGAATGTGTTCCTTTAATTTACACCAGGCCATATAACAGTGGGTTACCGCTAAAATACTAAAGCACTTATTGAACCAGTCTGTGAGCTCATCTCCCCTTACACTACAGTCTAGTGAACACACACACACACACACACACTTGTTCTCACTCTGATAACACACCGTCTGGGAATCGGTGGTTGCTTCAGATGGGGCTGCACACTATAGACAAAATATTAGTTTATGGTGGTACATAGGTTGTGATTGATATTAAAACATTAGTATCAGCAGTGGTTCAAAGACCAAAATGTGCCAAAGTAATGACTTGGATTACTATTCATCAGAATAGAGACACTGTGATGACAGGATGGAAAAAAAAAGTTTGGCTAGAGGATTTTGAGATAAAGGCCAATATTGCAGTAACACTTACAAAACAATGTGTTGTGCAGCCCTAGTCTGTGACACATGTCACAGTGAGTATGTGTATGTGTGAATGTGAGTGTGTGAGAGAGAATATGTGTGTGAATGAATGAAAAGAGGAGGCTATGTAAAGAACACTCTGTAGGTTTGCACCTTACAGAATATTTATGGGAAATGGCTTGCTCGAGTTGTTGTTGATGTCAGAGGAAGGCCCTAGTGCCCTGAGAAAAAACAAACAAACA
This sequence comes from Ladigesia roloffi, assembly GCA_037577295.1. NCBI lineage: Eukaryota > Metazoa > Chordata > Actinopteri > Characiformes > Alestidae > Ladigesia > Ladigesia roloffi. Next base: position 8,073 of record JBBKCR010137691.1, on the reverse strand, counting down.
GTGGGGTCATTCCAAGAGGCACTGGCTTGTACATAAGAAGCAAATGTTGTTTTTTTTTCCAGGTTTATTTTGTATTTCCTCTCCATGGTAACTGTACTAATGTTGCCTAATAGTACTGTGTTACATATGTTTATTTGCTTTAAGATTTTGTCTTAATGTCAAACTGCTGTCTCATGTATTACATACAAAAATGTACCTTCATCCAACATTACATACGTATGGACATGGTAATAGTGTAGGTTGCATTGTGTATACTTCCGTAAATTTCAATATAAAGCTGCATACACAAATATTTATCTCAGTGTGTGTTGATTTATGTTTGGTCTACAAATAAAAACAAACTTACTGAGGTGCTCATTCGCTCAAATTCAACTTTCCTGTTTCAATAGCTTGACTTTTCCTGTCCGTGGATGGTTTTAGGTGAACCAGGGGGGTATTGTGAGTTCAAGACCTAATTAGTGTGTAATTTAATTGCCACTGTGGTTCTTAAATAAAAACAAAATAAAACAGTAATACTCATGGAAAAATGAATAATAATATTAAGACATTGTACACTACCAGTCAGAAGTTTTTGCACTCCAGGTTTTATTCATTTATTTCCTAAACTACAGATATTTTTAATCAGTAAGTAAACAATAGATAGAAGATGAAACAGTCCATGTCTGAGGACATATTAACCGTTTGTGTGGGGATGTCAGATTCACGACTTTAAATGCACTCCTTCACGGTTTCATTCCAGTTGTGTAATTATAATTATAATATTTACATCTATAATTATATTAGATGGCTTTTAATGAATAAAATATTGATGAATCAAAACAAGTTTTCTGGTTAATATTCAGATGGTGAACATACTGTAAATATATTTGTTAGCAAAGACTAATGAATGTATTTTTAATAAAATCTGAATAATATGCAAATGTAAACTTGTGTAGGTGACAATAGTGTAAATATATGTGTAAAGTATATGCCTCACTATATATTAGAAAAAAGGTTTTCAAATTCAGGAGTTACTGATTTAACAAGTCTTTATTATATGTAATTTGGGTTTGTTTGTTTTGGTGGTTTTGTCATGAAATCATATAACCGCTAATAGTGCAGTTCTGTGTGGCACAGTTCTCATCAAACTCATATGATTCCATTCAGTTCTCATCAAAAGTATTCATACCCTAGTTTGGTACCTGGGAAAGATTTTTGCATTTGTTACATAATCTCCAAACTGTAGAGGTATTTTATCTGTCTGTAATCGTCATCTCTGTGTTTTTTGCACTGTGCAGTCATTTTGCAGTCATATTGTGTCAGTGTTAACTGTGGTCAGTATAAATTCAGTCAGTATAAATATAAAGTCAGTGTGCATTCATATACATCCACACATATAAATACACATCTAACAGCTGGACTGGGGCAATAAAACATTACAAAAGCACATTCATTGAAACGTCATATAATGTGAGTGGGGTGAGAACAATGAAGCTTCGACGTGAGTGGTGATGTGACGACTTCGTTTGATCCTCTACCCATATCAAGATATCAGAGGAATGTTTTTTTTTTTTTTTTGTTAAGCCACACAGTGAACTACATATGTATCATTCAAGCAAAAGGCGAGGATCAGTATACTGGTTGGCCCGAATGCTGAGCAACCGGAACTCATTTATCTAGGCATTTGGCAGCCTGTCACAAAACATTTGTTACAATTTATTTAATCTACTCAATATTCCAAAGATAAGCCAGTCCAACGGGCCTAAAATTTTATTTTTTGCAATAGCAGGCTGAGTTAAAGGTAAATATAAAGAAATAAGGGGTTGCTTAGGTGCTGTATGTATTTGCTAGTTTAATGAAACGGCATATTCCACTATTGCAACTAACATGACTCCACAAAACCGATTTCTGTGAGGAAACAAATCTCGTGATGGAACCTGATACATTAATGCTGAATGCAGCATTAGCAGACTCTGTTCATTCAGCCCTCTGACCGCACTGTGGCCTGTAACGCTGGATACATGCCTGTCAGTGACAAACTGTCTAGACCAAACTGCTGCAGCAGGGTGTTGCTTTGCTATGTGGATCATATAGGATGTAAGAAATTGGACCCAAGGGGATACTTAACAGATTATCTAGACACACGACGTGCTGGCCTTTGCTGAAGTGAGCCACTCCCTGTTGCCCAGTTTGCTTTTCTATGATTTATGTAATGTTCATACTGTCATATTCAATTTATATGTAATAGTTATCACATAGTCATTGGAATATTTTATCCCGTTACTGTCCCTAAAATGTATTTTTTTTAATAATTTGCAATCACCAGCTGTGATTCAGAAGAATGGGCCAGTCTTGTTAAAGAAATGGACCATTTGCTGCACACCAGTTTTTTCATGACACCTCCTTTTCTATCTGGTATGTTTGGTCCAGTTTGGCAGTGAAATCACATGTTTGGCTATTTTTGACTGGGCCATCTCTAATAAACAGGCAGAACAGCTGTCACTACACTACAGTCACTGTAGAGGTCCATTCTGTAACACCATTAGGCCTGTTTAACTTTATAATGCTTTATATAGAGCGCAGGCCTGTAAAATCACCCCCCTGGGAGGTGGTGTGTGTTGGGCTGCTGCGAGAATCCGGTTACCAAGAGAAGTTATTCAGTTACCACCCGCGATTCAAACGTCAGCATTATGCAATCAAACCCTGGCGCTCCGTGCCCACTCAGTCTCACATGACCTAAAATATAGAGCCCCTGGCAGAGACCCGAACATGACAGGAATGCCGATGGGTCTCAGTTGCTTGGCAGGCTGCATCCCAGACAGGATCTCTCTGGTCAACATTTGGCGTACTCCTGAACCAAACCTAACCCTAATCCTGGTCTCAGTTGCTGATTTAGGCCACCATGGTGTTTTAGGAGCTTTATTGTGCTCTAGCAAAACCCCATGTCTGAATGTACATTACTTATTTAAAGGGCCCATATCAATCCATCATCTAAACTGCTTATCCATAGCCGTATCATGGCAAACAAAACATGTCAATTCTTTTAGTCTGATGTATTATTTAACTATTTCAGAATGTACTATTTCTCCCAAGCCATGTCCAGAAATTGAGCTGCAAAGCAGCATTTTGACTTTACAGTTTTTGTGGTGTTAGGAAAACAAATCTGTAACTGTGCCACCTCTCCTGTTGGTGAAATTGTAAGGAATATCATTTGAAATCTCACTGTTTGCAAGATGATTTTAAGATATTGAGAAATGTTGCCTTGGACATCTTACCTTGAACCTTATTTCTGTCTTTAAAGATGAAATAACATTAATTGTCCTTTATATTGTATATTTTGTATATTATGTTCACTCAGTGCAAAAGACAGGTGGCCTTTACAAATGGTGTTTGAAAAGCAAAAAATAAAATAGCAATGGCCGTGACGATTTATGCATTCATCTCTGGGTGCTAAAATAGCCACTGACCTGGATCGGAGTGGCATTGATGCTGAAAGCCACCCACCGCTCATGATAGCTTTTGCAGATGCGAGGTGTCTCACACACAGCTGTGCTGATGAGCTCCCCTGGCAGACTTGAGAAACACTCTTTTCTCTTCTCGTCAAACACAGATTGGATTATTGGCTTGATAGTAGAGAGTCATGTCCAGATGTCCACCTGAAGTTTGGACACTGAATGGGCTTATGTAGGCCAAATCTGCTGCTGGGTTTTTGGTGCATGTCCCCATTTACACCAGTGAACATCAGAGTCAGGCTGTAAACCACTCTAGAAGACTCTGCCAGTGACTCATAGAAACTCTAGCAGGGTGTGGGGTAAATGAGTGTTAAAACGAACCAGACACGTCACCCGCCTAAAGAGGCCTGTCATCTAAATGTTGCAGAATCTTCCTAAATTAATCTGATTGTGGTTTGTCACTGAAGGACAAGATAAAGGTACAGCCATTTTAAATAGAGCTGCATAGTATGGACATAATGCAATTGCAAATGTGCTACAATATGTATAAATCACAGAAAAAACTGGTTGTATAACTATTTTTGCAGGCAACATTTTAAAGTGGCTTTTGAAAGAGTATTGGTGTTGTATTTTAGTTATAACACCAGACAAGTTTTTGGTGTTTAAGGATCACCAAGGATGCCTCGTTTGCTTACACGATTACTGGTTATTGCCACAGGAAACTGTGTTTTATTTATGAAGCTAAATGCTTAATAAAGACATTGTTGCCTTGGTATAATCCTAAAAGTAAAGCAGGTTAAAAAAAACATTACATCTATATATGTATCAGATTATTGCAAGTCGACTAATCCATCAAGATAGTTGAAGTCGAGTTGACTAGTCGTGACGACACACATGCAGCAGAGGAACACGAGTGCGCATCAAACTATGTACTTAGTTCACACCTGCTGATAAAGTTACCTTGAACTGTTTTAGAGCCTTCTTGGCAGCTCAGCATTCCAGAGGACCGCCTGACGTACCTGTCTCAGCTCATTAAGTTCTTCTGGAGACCTTGACTGGCTTGCTCAGATTCCTTTGTGTCTTAGAGAGTATATCTCCAGGAGGTAGGTTGATGACAACCTGGTGTTACAGCAGACCTGCTTCCAACACATAACTAGTTAACAAGCTACTGAGGAGAAATGGGTTTGTTAGAAGTGTTTTCAAGTCCGGTTCCTGCAGAGTGTCTTCAATGCTCCTGACACACCTGATCCAAGTAATTAGCTACTTAACACAGCCTTACTGTGTTTAAGTTCATCTCTAAAATAAGAGAAAGCACTTGAATAAGTCGGGCAGTGTCATTCAGGACCAGGATTAAACCATGTGAGAGAAGGAAACTCCACAATCTGGAAGGCAGTAGTGCTCCAGGAATAAGACTGAAGATTATGATATTCCAGCATTCCCCAAACTTTGGTACTGGAGGCCACCCTGCCCTGCATTTTTAAGTTCTTTCACGTCAGCACTTCAGTGGGCTTGGCATGTTGATGCATTATTTGACAAGTATTTTATCATGCATTAACACTGATTTTATTTTTTATCCTTTTATATTGAGTTAGGGTTAGGGTTTTTTTGTTTTTGTGCTCATGCATGTAGCACGCAGCTCTACGTCTCAGCTGGTTTGTGTGGGGGCTCCCATTACTTTTCTATAATATATGACCATTACACTAACAGGGACTTTAATGACAATGCATTTAGATACATAGAATTTAATTTGGAGTTGGTCCCTCCTTGCAGCTGCAATATTGGTTCCACCTCCCCACGACTCATCCAACGTCTTTACCCTCTTATGGCTTAACATGATCAAATCCTTGCAGCAATGTTCCAGCCATAGTGTAAAGTCTTCCGACAGCAAAGAGGACAGAAATTCTTGATATCAGTAGAAATGTATATCTCAAATATTGTAGATTCTTACATTGCATGATACAAATGTCCACAAGTCAACATACACTATATGGACAAAAATAATGGGATGCCTGAACAGTACACCAAACAGGGACAAGACACTCCATTCAGATACATAGACTTTAATGTAGAGTTGGTCCCCCTATGCAGCTTCTATAATGATCTGGATTCTTGTTTTTCTAAAACAAACTAGATGAAACATGAATGCTCTGAAGTAGGAGATAGCTTTGGTTTTATATTAGATTTGACTGCATTAATGTTATAAGTTAAGATTTAGAAAATAATATTTGAACTGCTGTTTAACTGTGTTAAAGGGAACCCAGTGCTTAAAAAGCTCCTTATTTGTTTAAAGTGTTTGAAACCAAATGTTATTGCAATTGTATTTGAAAGGCAGTACTTAAGTAAAAGTGAGCAATACACAACTTCAATTTTGTGTATAACCATGCGATTAATCGCAATTAAAATATTTAATCATATATACACAAACACACACAATATCCATGCAAAGGTCTTTAGTTTGCAATACACATGCTTATATAAACACATACACACACAGCAGAATGGGAAGACCCCAGCTGTTTTCATGTGTTGGATCCTGTAAATGAACTTAAACCTGTAGAAACTCCTCCTGAACATCTGAGATTTGATCAGGATGTTAATACCACAGTAAAAAAATTTAATCATTTGCATATCACAATGATTGATATCAGTACAGCAAAACCTGTGATTATAGACCGTTCTATCATGCAGCACTAGCTGCACAAAGCTGGCCAGCAAATACAATTGTCACCCAAACATCCAGCATTAGTTCGAACTCCTGAACACTCCCGCGATTCAGACTACTCCAGACCCTGGCCAAATGGCCACGGCTCGCAATCACCAAGGTCATAAACCATAATCAGTCATTTAATCCACTGGCCTCTTCCAGACCTCATGGCTGGTTTATTTACGGTTGATAGAGATGATTGTACCAGCACATATAGGTTTTAAAGACTCTGCTGACATAACTGTTCGAAATCATCATTAGCCAGGCCTGGAGAAACCCTACACTACTCCAGCCTTTCTCCCCCAGCCTGGTAAAAGGGTTCAATAATTACATGGAGCTGAATATTGTGTTTACATCGCATGGATCGGAAACCATAACTCACTCATCTTCTGCACTGTAATGTACATCAGTCTCTGAACTAGGTGAGTGTGCAGAAAGAAATCTATTACTGCCATTAACATTTAATTACCATTTACTTTTCCAGTTTATAGTTTCATAAAGCTTCTGTGCTCTTCAGTAAATGGGGACACCCCAAACCATTCAAAACCCAAAGTATTCAAAATGAGCAATGCCTAATAAAGTTCAGTTCTTATGCTGGATGTACAAAGTGATATGTTGATTAAAGCATTTTTTAAAACTTGCTTTACTTTGACTTGCAATAATACACATCCACTCTGCCCACCTCTGCTGGTGACTAACTCACATTTATCTTGACACAAAAACGTTTCATTTATCAACAAACAAGTCCCAATTTTATTAGAGATTACAGGAAAACAAGAATTTGGTCATTTAAATCATGTTATACAGGGAATCCTCAAGTTACGACCGAGGTCCTAAATGCCGTAAATGTAAAGGTTAAGGATTTTTCACAGAAAAAGGACATAATCATACTCTACTTGATCACTGTACTGCAGTAACAGGAAAAAAATGACAGAAAATGAGTTTTAAAAATGAATTCAGACGCCATGATAAAGGCCAAAAAATGGCAAACCAAAGCAACACCTGATCTCAGATAGGCGTCCTCCCCTCACACTGCATTACTGCATGTTCTGCACATTCTGTGTAACTTTCGCCACACACCACTAAACTAGTTCCTCCATGTGAGCGTGGTAAACTCAAAATGTCGCATTGCGAGACCCTTGTAACTCGATGACCCCCTGTAGCATGATCTGTGTATAACATAACCAGCACCATGAAGTAAAAAGCTGAAAAAAAAAGGTCATCTTTAATGCAGGAAAAATCTCAGCTGTACAGTGTTCTTGGTAACACAGTTCTAAACATCAGCTGCAACAGAGTAGAGTGTAGAGAATAAAACACTGAAGACAGGACAAGTGGTTTATAATCGGTATATATAGATTTAATTGGTTAAAAAAAGTTTTTACACTTCATAGAGATTCAGCACTTTATTTTTTTCCAAGCATAAAATATGGCAAATACAGTGACAGACAGACCACCAAGGTGTTTTCACAACTAATAGTTTTAATTCAATAGCACAGCTAGCAAACATCTACTGCTGTCATGTTTTTTTTTTGGTAGTTTTTTTGTTTTTAAACTTTGCTTCTACTCAAGCACAGCTCGCCCACGGAACTTGTGCACAATCACCACATCACATTAGATTAGTACCTTTTAAAATAATATTTCAAATGTAGATATGTTTTTCATTGATAGATTTTCTCAAGTCACATAAAAAAATTGTGAAACAGGTGAGCGATTGGAGTCATCGGGGCCACGCTCACCTGAAACCCAACAGAGATGAAGCGATATCTACAGTAGCCTATCATGGAAGAGCATGTTGGCAAAAATAAAAAAGTCTGCCACACCCACATAGTTATCACTCAGAGATATGTAAACTCAAATGGGTGAAAGCACCCAAAGGTCACAAGTTTTCCTGTTATATAATTAATTTATATTAACTTAATGTGTATGTATAATTATATC
>JBBKCR010137634.1:0-21968 GCA_037577295.1 Ladigesia roloffi | reverse complement strand
GACTAAAATGACGAGACCTTTAGTGGACTAAAACTTGACTAAGATACCTTGAGTTTTCTTTTGACTAAAACTAGACTTAAATGATTAGAATTTTAGTCGACTAAAACTAGACTGACAAAAAAGATATTTCAATGACTAAATATGACAAAAAAGTACATTTCGTCACAAGACTAAGACTAAGACGAAATTAAAAATAGGTGACAAATTTAACACTTGCTGCATCTCATTCTAGGAACCTTAATGGAGGAACAGTCTTCAGAGACATAGTGGTCTTGAACAGTAGCCCACCTTGACAGAGCCATAGTTTTGGAATGCAGGTAAATTGTCTCATGCTTTGAGGTAAACAGATGTGAGAAAATTAAAGCACAAAAAATAAATGAATCCATTTAGGATAGGGCAGATTAGTTCAGTCAAAATGCTACTAATGTTTTTTTTTTGCATTTTACTTGATCTAAGATGACTTGTGTATGATCTATGATGGCAAATATGGGATCTAGGCTATTATTTAAATAATAACAATGCAACAATATCAGGGGTTTATTAGACACACTGGCTGGGTTTATTAGGCTAAGGCCAGTATCGGACCCAGTTCGTTTGACCTTGTGTCTGCTTCTGACTCCAAACTCAATGAAGCTGTACCAGAATCAGGCTGTACTTAGTTTCATATAAAAATTTTAGGCCTGATTAAAGCCCCATTAAGGGTTTGACATAAATGTGCATGTGTGTAAGCTGTGACAATGAGGTATAAATATTACAGAAAGAGAGAAAGAGTTAAGTTGATATGAGAGTGAGGATGTAAATACTTGCCAGAAGAATCGAAGGCCTTCCAGTCTACAAAAAGTCAGTGAGAGAGATTTATAGATAGATAGAAAGATAGAGAGAGAGTGAGAGAGAGAGAAAGAAAAAGAGAGAAGTGGGACAGGGATGAAAGGTCACAAAATAGGAAAGAACAAGAGGAATTAACCAATATTTTATTCAACTAGAGAATAAGAATATTGTCATGAGAATGCAAAATTAAAGGTAATAACCAACATTTTTCAAACTAATCTCGATCCGCTGATTACCACAGAGCATAATTCTAGGACGTTTCCTCGTACTTAGAAAAACAGGCAGAAACGCCACTGAAACACATATAACAGAAGCCATTGAGTAGGTGCTGAGGCCCCTCAGGCAGCTTCCCAGGCCAGCGGGTATTCATTGCTTTTCTAAGTACAGGGAAATGATTGTCCACGGTAATCGATCATACAGATGTTATCAAGTAGAGATTAGGCTGAAAAACACCGTAGTATTCCTTTAAGGGGTAAGGCTCCGAAGCTTAAAAGCATTTCAGATTCATTTCCTACTTCTAAAGCCAAATGAGAGAGGGGAGAGGTACGGTGTGGGTAAAACATAGGAGTGGAGGTGTGTCTTACAGGCCCAAGAGCCTTTGAAAATATACAGGGATACACACTCGAGTCTTTTAGCAAGTTGCTGCCTCGTCCATTTAAAACCAAGGGAAGCTAACCACAGCTGAGGAGTCACGATGCTCCCCGCTCTACAGGGCAGAAGTAGGGGATTCCAAGGGATGTGTGGAACAGATGTGTGTGCATGGGGGGGTGTCTTGCTGGAGATTACTCTGAAGTATCCCCTCATATGTGTGCAGGCAAATGTTCTCTGCAAGAAACCCTGCATCCAGTTGCAACTTACATTTAGCCTGGGTGATGGTGTCTCCTATCGTAGCTTTTATGTAGTGATGACTGTAATCGGGAAGCACTAATGCAAGGCTGGAGAAAGACAGAGTGAGTGAAAAAGATATATACAAAATCACCAATAGTGAATGTTGTACAGAAACTTTTCATGCCTCATAATTTTTTGGCATTTCCCTTCTGGAAGAAAATCAGGTGATGGGAATTGTACACCCTAGTGGCTGACTTTATAATCACAGCATTTCTATGGACTTTAAAGTTGTCATTTAGTGTCTCTTTGACACATATACATTCACACTGACAAAAGTTTGTAAGTGAAAATAAGCCCAAAATTCTAATTACACTAAATCAAACTAAAATGATCATATGCAGATTTTGTGAATGACTCCATTTGAGGTCAACATAATGTAAAAAATATATCTTACATAAAGTGATCAATAACCTTTCTACAGGTCACATCAAATGTTTTATTTTTTCCCTAATATATTCATTTCAGGAATAAACAGTAATAAGACAATGTTCAATGTGTACTTACTGACATTTAGAAAACCAACCAAATATGTCAAATCTTCTTAATACAATTGTACATTGGTTGTTAACCATAAAGTGTCATTTACCTGTAATCAGTGGCACGGACTGGACTCCATGTGTAAGTTCTCCGGCCTCTGTCAATGTAACGCTGCAGATCAAAGTGAATACACTGTAAATGTCACAATTTCTCATCAGATATCAATATGTCAATTCAGAAAAATGAATGGCCTGTAGTCCCTTAGTAGCAGGTTACAAGAGTCACATGACACAGCTGGGATTAAATAAAGATTTAAATGGGCCAAATAAAATTACCTCATCTTGGGACTTCACCAGTGTGTCGACGGTGAGATTGTCTTGATCCCCATCGATCATTTTCTTTCTGATCTACATACAGATGGAAAAAATAACTTTGGGGACAAAGACTTTCAGTAGCAAATCAACACACTCTACCTGAGTGAAAAAGAAATCTGCCACATCCACCCCCAGCAAGATGCACATCACATCATCAAAGAACATATATTTTGTTTTGCCAGTTTGTGGATTTGTCATGTCCAGTCAGCAGCCACTAGAGGCCGCTCTTTCCTGTTCCTTGATTTAGTTTGTGTCTTTAATTTTGAAGGATGAGCACACAGGTTTGTATTTGTTATATTAAATGTTTCTGCTGGCTGGTGCTCATAGAAGGGAGATTTTTATTGGTTCGTGGGGTTTGTGGTGGACACTGGTTTCAGTCCACTGTAATGCTAAGCATAGTTGGTATTGCTCCTGTCTCTATTTGTTTTGAATCCTGTTAGGCCCTCGTGCCTGATTTGGGTTTTTGAAAATAAAGATAAAATGGAAGTCCCCAGCCCCTACCCTTGTAGCCTGTAGGGTTGTAGCATATGGGATACTCAACAGCCATCAATATTTAAGCGAAATGCTGAAAGCCTAATGTTTATTTTTAATTTTAGGAGGAATAAAGTTTACCTTCTCTTTGATCTCGTTCTCCATCTCGGCATCCAAAAAGTCTAATGTCACTGGCTCCTGGAACCTGGTGTTCTATCAAATTACAGAAACTCTCAGAAGCATGCTGGGACAAGGTGACTTTATGTGCAGTATGTTCATAGTGAACCACATCTGAATGTGATTCATTCAGTTTCCTGGCAAAAGTCTGATAAACAGTTCTCTTGAAAAGCCACTTCGTAACGTTACCATGGTTTACCAACCGTCCTGATGACTGTAAATATTTGGGTGGCCATGATGAAAAATTCATGATAAATGATGTAGCTAAGTTATCTGACCTTACGATGGAATAGATAAACAACAATACTTGTGGTTTACATCATAGGAATGGCCATAACGGTAATGGACTGGAAATGGACAGATGGGTTCGTGTTATTCCACAGCACTGAAAGCCATGATTAGCATCTTAGTCAGGATCAGTGATCCATTTCTGACTCCAAAGATACATATATAGAAATACATAAAAGGAAAAAATGCTAAATGCAACAAGAGGAGGAGCAAGAGAGGGAGAGAGAGACAGAGAGAGAGAGAGAGAAAGAGCGAGAGTTAGACAGAGACAGATAGAGAGAGACAGAGAAAGAGAGAGAGACAGAGAAAGAGATAGCGAGAGACAGATAGAAAGAGGGAAAGAGTGAGAGAAAGAGAGACTGACCTCTGGCATAAGATTCGGATGAAGCAGCACATATCCATTTGGGTCAATGGCGAAGTAATATCCATTTGGGCCAAGCTTTTAAAGAGAGGAAAATAAAATAATGGCTTTTTGAGATTAGAAAATAATTTATGTAAACAACTATGGTACAATCTGCAGTACAAATCTGCACATATGTGCAGTACACGTCTGCCAGATGACGTGACTATGAGAGCACGCTGCAGTAATAATCATCATATTGTCTATACTTCTTTACAAAGTGCCACAAATGGCTATTTCAGTTATACCAAACCAGAACTATTTTTTCTAAAAAACAATTTTCTTAAAGAAGAGATGTGTACTTTTCTGAAAAGAAGAGATATGAAATAAAGAGGCATAAAGAACCTTTTAAAGGTATAAGAAACCTTCATAAACTTGCTATGTTTTCATTTCATTAGTACATACGGTTCAAACAGCCTAATCCATCATATCACCACTGTTGCAACAAAACCAAAGAAATAACTTTTCTGGAGTGGATTAAAAATAAATCTTCATAAAGTTTAACAGCATTTAAGATAAAAAATATTTTTAGACATACTGGGCCATTTCTATTGATCTGTTTATTGTGAAATTTTGACTGATATTTATGGCTGATACTTTAACAGTGTGTACAAAAAAGTGAACATTTGTTTTGTTCCAACAGTGAATATATGTTACTCTAAATTAATCATATGTAATCTGCTTAGTTTATCCCACATCTAAACATCCTTGCCAGTCCTCTATATAGAAAACTGGAGCTTGTGTGCTTCGGGACACAAAGACGTGATGGAGAGTATAGTGAAATGATGTATGATAAAAAAATATTTTCTGGCAACTTTTCTAACAATCTTTTTTTACACTAGAAATTGCCAGAGAGTAACAGACACAGATGTCTACAGCAGATAACAAATCTTGGGCTTACAGTGAAGCGTGGAGTCAGTCTCTTAATGTCCTCCAGTGACACATCGATGGCCATCACACCCAGTATGAGCTGATTTTCATTGCTCGGCTGCAAATAAGGGGAATAATGGGTAAGCTTACGCACTGTAAACAAAATCTGCACGGTGTACTCACAGGTCCACAACTACACAGTTAGTTTGACCTTTATTTTATCTTGAAAACAAACAAAACCATTTTTCAAAAATGCAGACCCTGAACTTTTCAAACTTTTTGTTTGTATGCAAAAGTTCAGTCAAGTCCACACACACAAAGCTATATAACTAAACATAAAATTGTGTTATTGTATTCATACTGAATAGTAAAAATCAAATATATACAAAGATCTTCTCTAAGTGTAGCCGAATGGCCAAAGAGATCAATTTTTGTTCCTTTACTTGAGACTTGCAGCCGCTGCTAACAAACAGAAGAGAAATGAATCGTCACACAAACCCACCTTTTCCTTAAATACTTCCCCAAACCCACCTGCTCAAACCTCATCCAGCTATTCATTAAGGTGGTACAGACTTGTGCATGTGGTTTGACTTACCGTGAGCTTTAAATATGAACACAATATAGATAAACAGAATGGGCAACCATTAGAAACAACCGGCTCTGGTTTCACAAACCCCATTAGGAATATGAGTGTTTAGCTGGAGTCAATTATGCAGAGAATGTCCATGATAAATACAGAGGAATCTGATCCATGATCAGTCCCCCATGTGGCCACTTTGTGAATATCAGATATTATGATGTCTGAAACAGGTTCCTGTTAATGGTTCACAGTAAATCATTGCTGCAGTTTTAACTAAAGAAGCAAAACATGGAATCCAAACAAGCCTTGGCTGAGTGACAACATCTGGGGTAAATGGAAAACTGCATAAATGAGATGTTTTGATGAACGATTCCATCAAAGGTTTAAGCTAATGGGAAGCATAAGCACCCTCTATTGAGCAATTTTTCAGATTGCTTCACTCGTGTAAAATCCAGCAGCGCTGTTCAAACAATTGTTATGAGGGGTGGTAGAGACATGCATAAAAGTTTGGGGTCTTGAGTTAACCAGCTGAAAATATTAATTTAAAAAGTTAATTTTAATCTATAATTTTAAATAAGAATCTGTTATTTGTGCTGGTTCCAAAAATGTGATATCAGTCTGAGACACATGTAAACACAACTGCGTACTGTACCGAGTTCTTGTCCTTGCCATTTCTTGTGGAAGTCTTGTTAAACACTGGCAGCGTTCCTGTGATGACAAGGCCAAGCTCCTAACACACAAACACGGCAGGAAGACACGCTCATTTGCACAATCAACCCTGATGAAATTACGGATGAAGGAAATTGTGGAGATGACTTACCAGTGCATCCTGGTAGACGTTGGTCCACTGTACCTTCTTGGCTTTTATGTCTGCTTTCACCATAGGTCTCCCCAGCACATCCAGATACTCCTGCAAGTAGGGCAATTAGAAATTAAAGGAGCAGTTTGGCTAATAATAATAATTTTGGGGTGAATGAAAAGTAAATAGCTCACAATTAGCATTATTAAAATGACTTCATAAAGGCTATAAGTAACTCAATTCACTGTTAGGAACATTAACATGTAGGAATAAGTTCTCTTAATAATGTTCGGTATCCTCTTTCATTCCTTTTAATGACTAACACGACGGGACGTCAGCAGATTGGGGCACCAAGCAAAAGCCCTATCACCAGGAAATCACAAGTTTGATCCTTGGTGCTGCACGGCTGTATCTGATCTACTCTGTGGAGCACACACCCCATCCACAACCTAAATAATACCTGCTTACAGGTGGTCCTCTGATGAATGGGGTAAAGGGACATAACAAAAGATCATTTTGTTAAGATGACGGTAATTGTGAACTATAAAATGCACCTGTACCTGTCAGTGGATCTGGTAAATTGGACAATGTGTGTAGACACAAAGTACTCTAATAAAGTGACAAATCTGTGTGTAATTGTGCACACTTGCATTTTAAAACAAACAAAGAACTGCTATCAACTTGCTATCAGCGAATGTAGTAGAAACAATCACTTGTGCCCAGATTACCCACCTAAAATATGGCCCTGAGTAATGCCCAGTGACACTGACTCATCTAGTAAGATTTACCTGTGTGTTGATCCTGATAGCGCCGATGGACGGAATCTCATAGTAATAACCTTAAAAACATTACATATCACATTTCAGTTCGATCATATTACAGGAATCTGGTTTCACATGATCTCATTTAATAGTGATACATGATGCCTGAAACAGCTGAAAGAGTAAAAAATTAATCAGTATAATTTGTAATTCCGTATCTCAACTACTTTACCTTTATTGGTGCAGGCCATCGACTGTATAGGTCCTTTATCATAATTGTGTTGGCCAACAGAGAAAGTGAAAATGCGAACCTGCATGGATTTACACATATAACTGAGCTTTAGAACTGTTAAGCAGTAGGATGTGTTTAGATCTGAGTTTACATTCATGTGTGTTGTGCTTAATCACCTTGCGGTCAGGGTTGAGGTTTTTTAAGACCTCGGTCGCTCTGTCTTCTCCTCCATCCGTAAAGAGCATAATGATTTTATTACAGTTTGCCCTTGTTGCATTTACCTACAAAACACACACAAACACACACATATAAATCTCTGGGACATGAGCACCGTAGAATGCTGGTCCTGATGCCCCCTAGTTCTGCGCCTGTAGTGCGTCCTGCTCCAACAAAACTATTTCAGCTCTGCTGAAACAACCAGCAGATGGTGCTGTCTAGTCTACTCTATCATCAACCCCATTGAAAATGCCATGAGAAAAACAGGCCTAACTTAGTTTCTCTGTTATCCTCGGACTGAACTGTGTAATCTAGTCTGTTCACGACAAGGTTTGTAATATACTTTTTACTTATTCCATACAAATCAGTTTAATTAATTGTTTCATTAGTAGAATCAAATCATAAATATTTCAATGTTTAATATTTAACTAAAGAATATGATATTAACAGGTTTTTCATATCTTTACTTTCATTGACTATTGTTTTTTATTGTGATTAGTGCGCTTCATGTATTTCTAACATTTTTCGTTGTTTTTCCAGGAGTGCTTCCTGGTATGAAAATGATGTGGCACCTTAAGTATGATTTGAGTTAGGGTTAGGGTTAGTTTTAAAAAAATATCATGAAAAACTGACACTGCTCTACCCAAAGTAAACCTGGATGGTCCTGTGTGCAGTCCTGAGTTTCCAACACACAGGGCCATCTCCTTCCTGAGTAACTCCAGGTGTAAAGAGTGAAGGAAAGTTGTGAAGGAAAACTGACCAAAGAGAGCTGTATAAAAGCCATCTGAAATCCCATCTTGTAGTCGGTGGTGCCATTGGCTATGATATTCAGCACCGCTTTCTTTAGGATCTTCTTGTTGCGAACATTCGCCTGGACAAGGTTGTTGAAGCAGGACACTGGCTGGGCCTTGTCACTAAACTGAGAGGACAAAAGAACATGGTAGATCATGATTCCATTTTAAAAATAAAAGATATAAGATGGTATAAGATGTTGTGAGGGCTAATGCATTCGAGTATATTTCTATGCACATTAAAATGTGTGTCCATGACTTTCTGTGCATATGTATATGATAGAGGAAGGCCTGCATGTACAATAGTCCAAAAAAAAAAGGTAAAATTATATCTGATCTAACTGCAGGTTATCAAATGATGTACACTGATATAGGAACACTCAACATCTCTCAGCCCCATGGCACACATTTCCTTCGCAAAAAAAGGGCTGTGTTTAATCTCACTGATGGGACACGGATGGGGGTTGGGAGAGTGAATGCTTAACAAATGGCCGAATGTTTAAGGCATCAGTCGATACACATTACACACTCCCATCACCCAGTGGCCCCACTGGTATGAAGGTATTCCACAACACTTTGATAAACGGCTTCATTACTTCAGCTAAAAGTTCTTGGGCTCAGTGCCACCGATACACTTATGACACTATTGACTAATTTTATTAGCATCGAGCCAGGGTCACACGGCTGGTCTCACAGTATGAAATACAGCCTGGATTTAATCAGAGAAATGGCAACCTCAGAGGAATAGACATACACCACTCATTTTCATTACAACTCATATCCATAGCCTCTGTTTACTCCTGTCAGCAATGTCACGGACAAACCACAATGCAGTAGTTTAGGTCATTTTGTTTTAAAAGAAAAGGGCCTTACAGGGAGAACTTTCCAACAGGCAGTTTTTACTTTTATTTGCACAATCAAATAGATACTTTTGTTAGAACAACAAATAATTACAGTATCAGATTTTTTAAGTCTTCACCCTTTTCCTTTATTTTAGTTTCTGTTTGTTTCAAGAGACTTGCTTTCTGTTTATCTGCAGAAATCTGCAGGGACAAAGTCCAAAGTTTAATCTTAGAAACTGGTGGAACTTCTGCTTCTCTAAAACGATATCAGTCCACAAAACATAACACTACATCTTAGATAACCCGTTTGGTTGTTCCAGTTGAAGGATGGACAGTGGGTTTTTATAATCTTGGGTTTTGTTTTTTTTCTCTTTCTCTTTGAATAATAAAAGCTTAAGTACTGTTTTCCTTACCTGTTTTTAAGTCCCATTTTCTTATTCTTGTTTTGAGAATTCCAATTTACAAACTTATTTTCCTCTTATTTATGCAAATATATTATCTATCTGATCTATTCTGACCTCCCTGTTGTCAGTTTGGATGCTCTTGAGAAAGAAATGTAGGCATACACACACACACACACACACACACACACTCAGTTACACAGGGCTTTTTGTGGATACTTACAGAAACTACATTGACGTAATCATCATCAGAGAGTGTCTCCAACATTTCATTGACAGATGTACGGATCAGCTTTAGCGTCAGTCCAGATACGCTTCCACTTCTACAGAGAATAAGAGACTATTCAGTG
Source organism: Ladigesia roloffi (assembly GCA_037577295.1). NCBI lineage: Eukaryota > Metazoa > Chordata > Actinopteri > Characiformes > Alestidae > Ladigesia > Ladigesia roloffi. The sequence continues at coordinate 12,223 of JBBKCR010137634.1, read as the reverse complement.
CTGGAATTATTAATTTACATACATTTGACTAGACCCTCTTTTAACCCCATAGTTAAACATCAGGATGTAGTAGGTCTTAAAATTAGTTAAATACAACCTCTGATGAACCACAACACATGACATAATACACAGTGTCATTATTTAATAATAAAAAAAACAACTAAATGCAGCAGCCATGCATGAAATTTCATGTATTCTCTTACTGCTTCCATGTGAATTAGGAAGGTAAAAAGCAACCAGCAGAGAGCTGTGCATAAATGAACCTGTGAACTTATGCAATGCTGTAAAGAAGAGTGGGCCAAAAGTCCTTTACACCGATTTGACAGGTTGTCTTACATAAAATCTGAGAGTGGAATTTGTTATTTTACACATGAGATTAAAGTCCTTCTACATCCTGATACATAAAACCATAGAACTGAAAGTGGCTGCAATGTTCCAGTTTCCCAAGGCGTAGTCATTCGGAGTCCCATTTTTTCTCTTTAATTTAGAAGTGACTTAATAATTTAATTTAAGAATTTAATTTAATAAACAAACATTAGATGTCAATATTCACCCAAATCTAAATACATCATCAAAACACCTTTCATATTGCTTGAAATGCATCCACCTCTTCAATACAGTGACTTTAGGTTTAGGGGCTCTGAGCAATCAAAACGAACAGAACTGTAGTATCTTAAATCATTTCCACAAGTCTGCACCACCTTAAGAACTGTATAAACAATATTGGTTAACTGTTTATCAATATATTACCTCTCCTGATTGCACAACCGATCGCCTCAACAACGCCAAACCTTAATCGGTCCAGTCTTGGTCAGACATTATATTGTCTATCCAAAATCTCCTTAGGAGTCAACATATTAGTTTAACCAATATCAGTAGTATTAGTATTAGCTAGACCCCCACCCCCTTCCTATATTTTAATTAAAAAATATTTTTATTCATTTATTTATTTATTTATTTTCCTTGAGCATGAAATATGTACTGTGTTCTAATCTAGTTCATGATTTGTTTAAATATTAAACTGCAAATATTAAATTATATGCATGCAATAATAAAATATGTTGATTGTAAAAAATAAAATGTAGAACTGTATACGGTTTGAGCAGGTTGAGAAAAGGTTGGGGGCTGTATTTCTCTTAGGATGACTACTGATTTCTGGGGAAACTGCACACATTTCATGTTTTCCAAATGATATACCTAACATTATTTTTGTTTCATTTGTCTACTAATCTTTGACATTATGTTTACCGACGACTGATGAAGTGGCTGGAGCATTAAAAAGAACTAACTATACGCCCAGAAATAGCATTGAATACTAGGAGAAACAAATTTACATTTAAAGGCTGTACAGCAGTACAGTACTGAGGCTTATATTGGATATTTACAGGCTAATAACCCAGGTCTGATCGTTCAGAGAGGTGTGTGGGATTACAACATCTATCATTAAGCTAAACCCAAAGGCTCTAGAGAGTCACGTAAGCTCTTGCCATATGAGGCCCTTATGTATGAGAATAATTACACAATAAGAGATTCAAACAGTCATAATGGCTAAATGGCTCTAGGGTGTGATAACTCTCATTATTATTTGCTTAAATGAATACTCATGCTTCTAGAAGCTGATACTCTTACTAGTGATTCTACACCAGAGTCTCACAAGCAGCACTGTTGAAAGTGGTAGGTTAAATTTAAGCAACTCAAACATGAATTAAATCTAAAGGAATAGTTTGGTTTGAAAAAATCTTACACAGTTTTCCACAATTACCCACAAATAGTTTTATTTCTGTACAGCAGCTACAAGGCTAATTTTGCTAAAAAAAGAGAAAACAACAACAAAAAACACTCAAATAGCCTCCCAAATACGACAAATCATTTCCACCATAAACATAAATAAAACATCTCAATGGCTCATCATTAATGTCACAAAGAGTTGCAGGTGTGGTTTAGGATTCACACCTGCATCTCTAATTTATTTTATGACCAGTTATGTTGGATATAAAATGAATAATAATAATTTATACTTTAAGACGTGTGTACAAGTGGTGTGAGGGAAAAGGGGACATAACATTTCAAAACATTTTCAAAGACCACAGGGGTCCAATCAGACTTGGATTGGGAACCACTTCTTTATTTCCTGCAAACCAGTATAAACCAGCAAAGTCCCAGTGGAGCAGGCATGACTAACTAAAGCGTGCAAACTCTGAAAAAAGCCATGTTAACATGGCAAAATCAACACTAACAGTGTGAAACAGTTTTCATTGGGCAGTTTTATAAGGCAAATCTCTTCATTTATTTTGACTAACTTATTAAAATCCTCTACATTCACAGGCATCTATTTAATATTCATAGCGCTTCACATCTGACATCTCATAAACATGATTAAACAGTCTGTCAGTCAAATTTGTCAATTATCTATACTCTGCTCCCAGTTCAAATGTAAAAATTGATTTTTTTTCCCCATTTCAACAGCTCATCTAAGCCTGCCTGATTGCCACTGTGCATTTGTATTCAGCTTTATTTCAGTCCACTTTAAGGTGCACTTACTGTTGACATACGTGCTTACACAATACCCACCAATAAAACAGGACACCCTGGAGCAGCCACACATGAGCTAAAGGTCACTATGCCCAATGTCAAATATCAGGATAGAGTGGTTTAAAGCCTGGGTTGAGGATCAGCAGGACTGGTGTAATGGTGCACTTTCCAATACCCTTGAGATAACCTGGAACTTGCTAATGCTGTTGTGGTTTAATGGAATCAAATCCTCACAGCATTTTTTCAACATCAAGTGTAAAGCCATCACAGAGTAGAGCAGAGAGTGTTACTGCAGCAACATTTGAAGTCTGATGAAACACTGGATGAGAATTTCTACATGTATATGTTCTATACATTCATACGTCTTCATCCTCTGTCTGTCTTTCTGTCTGTCTGTGTCGCTGTGTGTCTGTCTGTTGCTCTCTCTTTCTTTTTACAGAGAAATCTTGTGAAATTTTGACTATATTATATTAACAGGTTTCCAGACACCTTTTTATTATGCTTTATTATTATTTTATTGTTTTATTATTAGATCACGTTAGGAAAAAAGCTTGACTCACGCATCCACTAGAATCAGCATGTCCTTAGGTGATGCTGCGCCTTGTATATACCTATAATTCAGTACACAAAACATACACACACACACACACACACACACACACACACACACACACACACACACACACACACACACACAAGCACGCACACACACACACACACACACACACACACACACTGGCTGACATACAGTTTACAACCTTTGAGAAGGAGACCTCCAGGGATTTATACAGGCCAGCTGTATTAACTTTTACCAACTTTAAACACCCTGAAGCCATTTAGAAGAAAAGCACAGCACTTAAATGGCCTATATTCTAAATGACCTTTTTATTGATTTTATTCTATTGAAGTATTACAGGACTTTATATACTAGAATTATTTTTTTCGGACCTTCCCTTCATGTCTTAAAAATAAAAACAGGTTTTAAGACTGATACGTGTACAAAAAACAAACCAAAAAAAAACCTTGGCTCTGATTGGATGACCTGTTTTGAACCCGTTTTGGCAGTCCTCTGAAGTTCAAGCTAAAATCTTTCATGATGGAAAAAAAAGCTTCAGTAACTCAGTAATTTTGGATGCCTGGATGTTTTGGAAATGATCTGCTTCCTGAAAGCCAGGAACAGTACAACATTTAATAACCTGACAAACACTTTGTCCACTCCAGTATCTCACTTTCAGACTGTATGCAGGAACAAAGACTGCTGTGGATTGAAAGGGAGGAGAAATGGAGAAGCCTTCATGGTTGTGACATCACAATGATGAACTCAAAACAGCTTAAAATCTATGGGCCGAATGGAGTAGCAAAGTGTATGAACTATTACAGGGTTCACATAAAACGTCCAAAATAGTAAATGGGGAGGCCTTTAAAGGTCACTGTGACCAAACAAGAGCACAGAAAAGCAGGGAGTGCTTCTAGTTTTAGAGTAGCTATGGAATATAAGGGAAGCCCTTATGAATATCTTCTTAAAATTACTAGCTTATATGCCAGTAAACTTTTTTTTAGCGAGCTGGCGGTGCTGCATCACCAGAATACACAGTATTAATGGCGGCACTTTAGGTTTAACACAGTCTGAATACCTGAGATGGACCAGGTGTGGTGTGGGCAGTGGCTGGACAGTAGCACCGCTCTACTGAGCAGTAGGTGTGGAAGATAAGGCCACTCGCTGAAGTCGTCACATCACTTTTTCAAACCCAGAGCTCCAGAAATTCCCCCTGCTTCCTCCTGGCACAGCTGGCAGCTGCCAAGTCTGCTGCCATGGCAGCGGTGAAAAAAGCACCAAACACAAAGCAGTAAAATCAGGAGAAAGGGAGGGATAAAGACTGAGACATTTAATTCCCTCTCTTCTTCTGCTTCTCTCAAATGCAGAGTCAGCATTAATTACATAACTCAAGAGTTAACATCTGGATAAAATATCTGGAGATAAAAACGGGCGGTTTGAAATGATCCTCTTGTGCTTCTCATTTGCAAAGTTAATGAGAAGGTCGAAGTAAGTAAGGTTCAAATGAGATCAAGCTAATAAAAATGTATGGGAAGTCATAGAAACACATTATGGATTCGATATGGGTTATTTTATTTACATTCCTGTACTGTTAAGAGTACCTTGAACAGATGAATAGGTGGGTAGTTACAGTGCTGTGAAGAAGGATTTGCCCCCCGATTTCCTCTGTTTTTGCAACCCACAACATTGCAGCAGAGCCAAAATGTAATATAACACAAGCAGAGCTCGACGACGCCATTACTACCCGCCTGAAAAAGTAACTGGCCCTTAAACACGGTTATGTAATCACTGTGGAGGAATTCGGGCCCACTCCTCTTTGCAGAATTACTTTAATTCAACTGGAGCACTGAGGGCTTTTTCACTGCAGTTTGGAAACAAGGCTATTACAAACCAGTAGTAAATAAGACTTGCTCTCATCAAAGACACTGGATATAAGCTGCATACTTGTCCGGTTGGGTGGGCTTTCAGAGGGTGGAATAGCGGTTTTACACATACATACCCATACAAATAAAGGGTACTTTTGAAGAACCACCTTTCAGCATTTTTATAAATTAGATTTGTAAATGAAACATAAAACACCTTTCAAAGTCTTTCCTATGACAGTACTGGCTGAGGAAGTGTTATACTTCTAAATGGGATATACAGCCCTGAAAGAACCTTCATATTCGGTTCCGGGGAGCCGGTGTCCTGCACAGTACGGTAGTTCTCCTCCTCAAACGCACTTGCTAAACCTGGCAGTCAACACGTTAGTTGAGACAGGTGTGTTTGAGCAAGGAAACTGTGTAGGAAACTGGACCTCCATGACTATATTTGGGGTTTCCTGCTTTATATGGTGAAGAATATACCTTAACTGGCAAAAGGTTTGACCTATTCTTGCACACCTTTAACCTCCAGGCCCAGAGATTGGTGGTTTCCAGACATCAAGATGGCAGCACAGGTGACAGTGCTGCTGACTGTACAGAGTTGCTACTGTGTGTTTGCTTGGCTGGGAGTGGGAATATAAAGAAATGGACATGTACGAATATGTGTGTGCAGCCTTACAGAGCTTCAATTGCACAGCCCTTCAGCTCAAGCTCCAAAATCACATACTCAAGGATTCAAGTGGAAGTCATTTGAACATAAAGACCTGGGCTAAGTGCTGTGCAAATGCTGGGGATGGTGCTGGGGCGCGTTTTCTTGCAAGATCACACCTGGAAAGATGCATGACGTGTGAATAAGTATGTGCAAATGTGTGAGGAAAAAAAAACAAAAGAAACGTGGCTTTTGTAACGTGACAGCTTTGCGCTGGCTGCTTTTCACGGAAGTGTGTCTGGCTTGTGGCTCGAGGGTGATTGTGTTTCAGCAGAGGAGAACCTGGGAAACTTGGGGAAGCGCTGACGACACAACTGTTCCAACAGCCTGCTAACTGAACGCTTTCTTTCACAGCTGCTGATATAAGCAAACCAAGATGCAAATGTCTTATGTACACAATGAGCTAGTGTTTATTATCATTCCCTTAACAGCACTGGAGCATTAGGTTTGCATTCATAATGTAATTTTGTGATGTTTTGGCTGCGAAGATGAACAAACAATGTGTGGTAGCGATGCTAGCAATGCTAGCAGTGCTAATGTCATGATTATATGTGATCATGTACAGATCAGGTAAAATGAATCAAGAAAAACACTTCAACATATGCAATTTTATGAGAAGAATTGTGGTTTGTGGCATTCTTCTACCTCATTGCCTCCAACTGGAATCCCTATTGTGTGGAGCAGGGAACTCCAGGCATGGCCAACAAAGGTCCATCCTATGGGCTGAGTCGCCAGGTGCAGGACAAGATTGATAAGAAGTATGACCCTGAGCTGGAGCAGCGTCTGGTGGAGTGGATCCTGGCCCAATGCGGCTCGGGAGTAGGGAAACCTGGAGAAGGCAAGCAGGGCTTCCAGGACTGGCTAAAAGATGGATGCGTGAGTGACTCATCGATCAACTATAAAACTGTTTACCTGACCATTTTTATGTGTCAGCAATGAAACTGAATTGAAACTGTCCCTCAGGTGCTGAGCGAGCTCATTAACAGCCTGCACGACGGAGAAAAGCCAGTAAAGAAGATCCAGAGCTCAACTATGGCCTTCAAACAGATGGAGCAGGTGTCTCAGTTCCTCAATGCTGCAGAGGCATACGGCGTGACCAAAACCGACATGTTTCAGACTGTTGATCTCTGGGAGGGTGAGTGAACCAGCATCCAGTCCATCAATTTTTTAAAATGGTCATGTTCCATACAAATGAACTAAAATGAAATATCATAACACCTTCTCCAAAGACACTGAAGGCCACAAGGGATCCCCTCTGTGCTCAGCCTATACATCATAGCTTCTTAACTCTTTTTTGTGCCTAAAGGAAAGGACTTGGCTGCAGTGCAGAGAACACTGATGGCCCTTGGCAGCATTGCAGTTACAAAGGATGAGGGCACTTTCCGTGGCAACCCAGATTGGTTCTTCAAGTAAGTAGCAGCTATATAGTGGCAATGTAGTGTCTAGAACATTAGCTTAATTCGTTTAGGGAAGGGCTTGCCAAACCTACTTCTGGAGATCTGAGTTTTATTCCAGCCTCAACTTTACACAATACTTCTGGGAGTGGAGATATATCCACCAAAAGCAATGCTGGGTACCTTATATCCTGCATATATTCAGTATTGTGCTAATGTTGTAGGCACTTTTGCAAATTGCTTGAAGCCATCTATTTCAGCAGCTGATTTCTTGTTGCCAACAAAGCTGGAAAGGACGACACTGGTTCCAGATTTTTGTTCCGATGTCTCCGGTTACAGTGTGGATGTATTAAATTCCTTAAGCAACACATCTAATTTAATCGACTGGAGTAAAAAGAGCCAGCCCATGTATAATGTGGAGTTACAAGTAATACTGGACTTCCATGAGCAAAGAGGTCTTGAAATGGTTAAGCAAACACTTCCTAACACAGAAACCTACAGTTTACTGTATTAATGTTATTTGTATATATTGTAATATTGGTGTTTTATGACTAACGCAAGTCTACTGCCCCAGTAGCAAACAGCTAGCTCTATAGATCTATCTATATGTAGAAAAATATAATGATATCCATAATGTATTCTGAATGCTTAACCAGTACTGTTCTATCTCCACTCCAGGAAAGCTCAGGAGAACCGGCGGGATTTCTCTGATGACCAGATTAAATCAGGGAAGAGTGTTATCGGCCTGCAAATGGGCTCCAACAAAGGGGCGTCCCAAGCTGGCATGACAGGTTATGGTAGACCCAGACAGATCATGAACTAAAGCCACTCGCCCCCTTTAAATCCAAGCCCTCCAATTTCCCCACCTACTCCCCGAACCCGAGAGAGCCTCTTTAAAATGGGGTTCTGCCCCTAATGAGCCTAATGAGTTCACCTCATCCTGCGCAGACAAGAACAGAACAAGCATTATCACTTATAAACCCACCACACTAACTCCAATCATGAAAAATCATTCCCATAAACAAACACATCATAGGCATTGGGCAGCATGCAGGTTTGCAAGTCTTTACGAACGATTGTGTTACTATAACGAATCCTGGCTAGACAATGCAGCACATGAACTCTGTAAACATAGGTTGTGGTTTATATATCCTGATGTTCTCAACAAGACGTTGGTAACAACATAATAAAGGAACTTGATGACTGACGGAACATCATTTAAAGGGTTGCAATCATTTGGATCGTTACTTTAAAAAAACTTTTTTTGCCGGCGAACGCGATACACAAATTAGACAATGCAAAAACAAGTTATTTTTAGATTTGTAATGACTAAAATGTGAGGGTGTTTCTCTGTCCGATGCATAGCGCAGATGCAGCCTTGTATTTTTGTATATTGTCGAATTAAAGAATGAACTAAAATAAAGCTTCAATGCTCTTTTTTAAGGTGGGACTTATTACGGATTAGCAAGTGTATGTGGTGCAAGACCTACCGACAGGCAGCATTTAAAGGAGGCCTACATAGGGACTTCATAACTCATATAGAAGCACTAAAAATAATTAATGTATGAAGCTTTATTGTTACCATGCTGTAATCCCAAGAAGACATGTTCTATGGAACAAACTGATTTAAGAAGACTTAAAATAAGATTGATGGACATATGTTGTGTTTATAACACTGTTGTTTTTAAAAAAGCCCACTCTGATTTTATTCTGTTGAACATTTTTATAATCATCTTCATTTGTCTTTCCTTATGCATGAATAGACATGCATCCAAAACCACTGTGCTTGAATAAAAGTCCTGTATACCTTTTTAATCGAGTACATAATTAAAGGGTAAAAGTGTGCAGCCTCATGGATCTCCTTAATAGAAATTGTACATAAATATAAGCATATAGAAATGTACATTGAGGCCACAACAACCACGCGTTTGGTAGCACAGGCCAATTTTCTGTTCTTTTTCAGTTTATTTCAGAGGAAACATGGAACACTGCCAGTAAACTTGGCCAGAACTATAGGTCGCAGTGGAGTATAGGTGCCAGCACTATAACACAATGTCAGACTTGCAGCTTTTTGTCTTCCTTCTCACATCCCTGAAATGGGAGGATGTAAAAAACCCAGCAAGATGTAAAGTGTTTCTGACCGATGCTGAAATATAGTTGGAGCCATCAGAAACCTTCTGGACTCCACACAGATGAAACGGAATATGATCTCAGTGCCGAGTCTCTGCTTTATACTCACATTCATTAATCTTTTGAATCCATAAACCACCAGGGCAGTAGATGAAATCACACATCAAAACAGGAAAGCTTCAGCTGACATGTTTTTATTGATTTCATTCAGACCAGCTGTTCACATTTCGATCTTTGGAATTTTCACGCAAGTACACTTCACTTCAGTAAAAAGAATCAAGTTTCAAAATGCATCCATTTTCGTAGAAATCATGCCCTGTAAAACGGGTTTTATGGTTTACCTACATTTTTAATTGTGTGCATCATTCCGAATTTTCAGCGTAAAAGTCTTGGGCAAAAACTGTTGGGAAAAGAACGTTTAAAACCAAAAGTGCTGGATGCATTGGTAGAAACAACTCAAATTGACCCAGTCAATATAGATATATCTCAAAAGAAAAAAACCCGCAAAATAGTATATAATTTAATAAAAATATAGCACTCTTCTCTCTCTTACACAAATCGGAAAGGACACACACACCACACACCCTCCCTGTTTTCATTTTCTCTCTCTCACACACACCCACACACACACACACACACACCACACCAATGCCATTTGACAACCTCAGAAGTAGGCTCCAAATGGCACTTTGATTGTTTTCTTTCATAAAACATTGTTTCGTTTAGTCTAGATGTGCCCTCAGATGCAAGAATGTACCACACATCAGCTGAAAGGTCCATCAAACCCTCATAAAAATCACAGCTAAGAGAACCCACGTGTATGTTTTAAAGTGAGCACTTGAACACTGGCCAGCTCAGGCACTAGCTCAGCCTGAGTAAGGTGCATGGGTTTAGGTCCAGTTCCAGTTTATTTATTCCCCTGAGTACTATGTGTCCTCATCGTTTGTGATGAGTGGGATCTTGGCCTCTACATCCAACTCAGGTTGCAGCTCCAGCATCTGGCCGTCTTTTAGGCCAGCCGTCCCGACCCGAGCTCCTCGCGTCCCTCGCCACAGCCCCCGCCAGTCCACGTGGGCCAGAGTCACCTCCAAGGTGTAGTATAGGGACCAGAACAGTGCAAAACAGCCCAGGAGCAGCAAAGACTGGAGCAGGACACAGGAAACAGAGTTTACCTTTACATTCAGAACATCTCCCGGTGTTGACTAACAGTATTTTAGTATCTACTTTGTCTCATGATGGTGATTTACAGGCCAGAGTCTAAGCTCCACACACACAAACACACACACACATCAGATCTCTGCAGAAGAGTGTTTTGGAAAAAAAAAGGCATTGTGCAAAATTAAAGCCCCATTAATCAGTGGGGCACAAGAACTGCTTCATCTGGAATGATTTTCTAACATAAAATGAAGAAATGATTCAGAAATGATCATCCTGCATTAGTATCTGACCACACTTATACTTCTATAGCTGAGAGAAAGACAGAGAGAGGCAGAGAGAGACAGAGAGAGGCAATTAGAGAGGCAGAGAGAGGCAGAGATAGACAGAGATAGACAGAGAAAGAGAGAGATAGAGACAGAGAGAGAGAGAGAAAGAGAGAAAGAGAGACAGAGGGGGAAAGAGAGAAAAAGAGAGAAAGAGTGAGAGATACAGAGAGAGAGAGAGAGAGAGACAGAGAGCGAGAGACAGAGAGAGGGTAGACATACCTTCAGGCTATTGGAGGTAAAAGGGCTCACTATCTCTTGAGGAATGTCTAAGCCAGCAGGGCAGGGCAGTGAGAAACTGCTGTGCAGATACTGCCCATTCATCGCCTCCTCTACGAGCCTGTCAATCAACCAATCAGAGCTCAGTCGTTGCGAGCTAAATATGCAGCCTGGAAACACTTGGAAAAAATAATCCAGGGACATTCCTTCAATTAGTGAGTCTAGATGCAGAGAAAACATTTAGAAGCGTGCTTTTTTTGGCTTTCAGTTGGAAATATGTCAAGTATTTGCAGCAGCAAAAACAGTTCTGCCCTGATTAAATGGTTCAGGAAAATGTGAATACAGGCAAGCACATTTAACAGTGGTTTATACAGGGATCGTCTGAGACAGAGCAGCATACGAATGAAATAACTTACTAGAATAATTGTGCTTCATATGGCAATACAGAGCAATATGCTAAACACATATTGTAAACATCAGCGTTATGTTAGTATTCATAAACAGAAGTAGAATGAAAATAGTGGAAATGCCTGGTTGGACTGGTTAAAGCAGTGTTCTGTACAACAATACAATATAATGTGTAGTCCAATGGTCATCTATATGAAGCGAAACTGAAGATTAACAGTCTGTAACTCACCTTTGTTTGTCCAACACCTCCTGGAAGGACAACGAGGAGCCGTACAGGGTGAGTTTCCAATGCTTCAGGGTGCCGAGGGAAAGAGCAGCCTCTCCTGGAAAGGCAAAAATAATAAACACCCATAAACCCGAGTGAAAACCACAGGGAGAAATGCATTTTATAAACCCATAATGTTTAAAAAAAAAAGCCTTACTGTGGTCAGTGAGGAGGAGGCTGTACTGGCCCTCGGCTCGCTCTCCCCAGCACCGTACGGTGGAGAAAGTCCAGTCAGTGAAGCCGGTGGCATCTCTGTTTAAAATGACAACAATGCAGTTCAGAGCTGTGATAACCAGCTCAGAGCAACGACTGACAAGTGTTGTGTGGGCTTAACTGGCTTTTTATTTAATAAGTGGAGCTCTAAGTGTCTTGCCCATCCCTGCTCTTGGAAAACAACCAGACCAAGTTCATGAGTTCCCAAAGAGTCAGTGCCTTCCGAAAAAGAGGAAATGGTGTTTTAGTGCACTGACGATAAACAGGCACTAGCAGGTGCAGTGTTGTGCAAGTTCACACTTTTCGTGAACTAGTTCAAAGTTCAGTTCACACATGCTCAAAGTGAACTGTTCACGTTCATAGCTCACAATTTAAAATTTGAACTAGTTCAAAGTTCAGTTCATTTTATTTTTAGGTGCGATATATAGTCTAAATGAAAATGTATTTTGTTTTA
>JBBKCR010137629.1:0-21969 GCA_037577295.1 Ladigesia roloffi | reverse complement strand
GTGATTCTGAGGAGGGAAATCACCAAAACGTGCTGGACTACAGCCCTCCAGGACCAGATTTGCCCACCCCTGCACTAAATAGTTCAAAATAGTGGGGCGTTTTGGTCCAGAGCCGCCTTATGCTACCTGTTAAAATCTGAGGATGTTTTGCTTTGTAAAATGTTTTTATTCAATCAGTCTGTTTTGTTTGCCCCTTGGCAAGAAGTTACTATTCTTGTGAGAAAGCTACTTGTAACTTTCTGGTTCCTAACATACAGTAAAACTGCTAAAGGACACACATTGTATCTCCTTGCTGTGATGGCAGCAGATGTTTAAAGCAAAGGAAAATCAAATTGTTTTTAAATTGCTTTTTTAATTTAATTTTGATTAGTTTAAGCTAAATACCTTGAGCAGGGGGGTTTAACTTCAGACCTGGATGTTATTGGTCCAACACGTTTTGGTAATTTGCTCAGAAATGCCTGTTTCACTTCGCCAGTTAATTGTCAGGTTTAGTGTATGTGTTTGAGGAGGAAAACCATCAAACTGTGCTGGACCTCCAGGACTGCTTTGCATTAAAACAACAGGAGCAGCCACTTTTTCACGTCTCATACTGATACTGATGCCACATTTTATGTGATTTGCCCTCTCTAACAACTAAGCCATTCCTAATGCATCTGTCTGGATGCACTTTGCATTCGAAATGATGCACATATATTGCACAATTTGTCCATTTTGCAATTCTACATACAGAATCACCAGTGGTTCTCTGTTATATGTACCAGAGCCTGTATTTTAATTCCCACATAGTGTACAATGTAAGGAGTAGGAAGCTATTCGAGACACATCCTTTCTGCCCATCTGTTTAATCCATTATTAAATGTAATACTCTTTACACCATGTTGTTTAAAGTTTATTGTTTTGCATGATATATGAGGCTGATTTCTGATTCACTGTGTATTAGATCAACTCATCCCAACTTTGACTGGTTTCTTTTCTTTCTTAATTGAAAGGAACAGTGAAAAGCAAATATTACTTTTAACATTTATAGCGAAGGAGATACATCCCCAGACTTTTGATGGGCAGCACAAGTGTGCCACTGATTTTCAGCCCTGGTCGTGCAAACTCCCTGACCTGTACATTCTAATGTTTTTCTGCTTTAATGCACCTGTATCATCTCAGTAAGGGGTGGATAATGAGCTGATGAGATAGATCGGGTGTGTTGAGAGCAAAAATGTTCAAATGTGCAGAGAAACAGGGGCCTCTTGTATCCAGATTAAGGAGATCAGACTAAACTCAGGCTTTAGTGTACACAGATCTTTCTTGTTCCTTGTAATAAAAACAAGTGGAGTCCATATAGTTCTGGGTCAGATGAGTTTTCCCATACACATAGACAGTTTCTGTTAGATTTCTGAAACACTCACAGCCTCTGAAGTTTGACCTTTTGTTTTCTGGTCGGACGCTAGCCACACAGCTCTCCTGGGTGATTCTCTAACATCGAGAGAGAACTATTGTGAAACACTTCATAGGCCGAATCATCACTGAAACAGCTGGAAACCTTGGAGCACCCTCCGATAACACATTAGCTTCTGTTACTGGATATTCCTGTTCAAAGTTATATATGATGATGAATGGGCCACTCTCTGAAGAGTATGGTTTCAAAGAATAAAAGTGTGTTGGAATTGTTCCACCCAATAGTGTGGTGTCATCAGGGGTGGGAAATACTTGCTTTTACTAAATTCTATTTATAAGGGAGTTAAAATACAGTTTCATTTAGATCAGGTACAACATTCTAATTTCAATCTTGCGTGACAGTCCAGAGCTTCCAAAAAATTTCACATTAGTGTGAAAGGAGCTGATTCTTCGTGCCTCAATCAGCTGCTGCATCAGACCAAAAACACTGAACCCAAATTGCATCTCTATGGCATTTAATTTTTTTGTTGGCATTTAATATATATATTTAAATGCCAATAAAAGATTAAAAGCACTTGTAAACATTATTCAATGTCATGCTGTTCTATTGACTCCTTAGTCAGTGTGGTCCACATATGCAAAGAGATGCAATTTGTGTTCAGTATATATATGATGTGGGCTCTTTAATAGAAATAGATCCAGAAGAAGGCCCTATATACAGAAATACAAGTCTCATAATATAAAACAGTATTTGAAAATGTGTATTTCAGTTTTTAGAATGAGAGTAATGTGTCCTGCATGCCACTTCCATGATCAGGTGCAACGTGTCACTGATATGTGCTTTGTACAGGCTTGCCACTGGGAGAGAAACAGAGAGAGATGAGAAACATGAGAAATGGTGTCTGGATCAGAATGATTACAAAAAGGTTCTGATTCAAAGATCCCTTTATAAGTGGAACCATTTGGTGTATGACCCACTTTAGGCCATTTAGACCATCGAGTGTATTACTGGTTGAGAGACACAAGTCCATTTGCAGTGACCATCTCACCTGTGGTCACATTCACCCATTCACCCTTTTTGTGGCATGAGTGGCCTCTCAAATCCAGGAAAATAAAGGGTAGAGGATGTACTATAAAAAAGGACAAGGGCAGGGGATAGACATTTTCACTTTTATTCATTTTGCTATGCTTGATTTTAATCCAATAAATTATTTGACCTGGGGAAAAAAAGTATGTATTTCACCCTGACTGTTGCTGTCATAGTATAGTTTCTGGGTGGAATGGAAAAACAGGGTTTGTTTTGAAAGTGCCCCGAGATGATCTACAATTTTTTTATTTATTATCTGTTATAGTCATGATGTGAACACACCACAGCATAACGTGAATAATGTGAAATGATTTCTCTGCAGTTTAACCCATTGTGTGTAGGGATGTTACCTTGCTCAGTGGTATCTCTGTGGTGACACTAGCAGTTGGGATTTGAACCAGCAACCTTCTGTTTGCAGGACCAACGCCCTAAGCATGATGCTGCAATCAATTAACAATTGTGATATTTTTTAGGTTATGTTACAGTTAGGTTTATGATTATATTCAGTAGCATGTAAATATTTAGTAAAAGTGGGCCTTGAAAGCAGAGTGCTAGCTAATGTTGTTTTACGATGCAGTGAAAGGTAGTCAGTAAATTTTATATAATTTTGTATTCATTTTCTTTTTGCCCCTTCAGACTACAAAAGATGTGCAAGGTTGCTGACGAGGCTAGCAATGAGCCCGCTGTGTGCTCAGCCATAGAAAACCCATGTAAGTAAAGTTTTTAATGGATTTTCAGCTTTTGGAAGAGCTCAAATCCAATTCACTCTTTCCTGGTTTTGCTGAAGTAAAATACATAGACGTTAACATGGAATTGGTCCACTTTTGAAGTTATAACAGCTTCTGCTATTCTTGGAAGGCTTTCCACAACATTTTGGAGATTCTGTGGGAAGTTTTGACCATAAATTCTGTACACCATTTATGAGGTCAGGCTGATATATACTGATATTGGACAATAAGGCCTGGCTCACAATCTTCGTTCCAATCCATCCCAAAGGTGTCGGATGGGTTTGAGATCAGGACTCAAGTTCTTCCACACCGAGCTCATCCAACCACATCTTTATGGATCTTGATTTTTGTGGGAAGCATGGCATTTTTCAAAATGTCGATATGCCGAAATATTAAGATTGCCCATCACTGTAATTATAAGGCCCAGCCCAAACCCTGAAAAACAGGTGTGTCACATTATTCTTTGTCCATATTGTATATTGATACATTTAGGATTAGTAACCTTTTCAGTATATTAGTATAAAATAAATAGCCAGTCACAATAAAATTGAGTTTAAAAAGCATGTCACTTTTAAATGAAAAGAGAAAACAGATCAAAAAATGCTTCCTGAAAATGAAATCTGTTTTTAATATAAAGTAAAGTTTACAGAGCTGTAAACATCAAGCCTAGCCTGCCTGGGCAAAGTTCTGTTCTTCATCTATCAGTTTTGTTAGCAGAATTAGAAGCTTTGACAGATTAATTGCTGAGTTTGTGGTGCTTCCTGGGCTAGCACTGCAGAGCTCACATTCACTTAAATTTTACATAAAACGACAGGAATTAATAATTTATATAATGTTTATATATAATTATTTAACATTTTCAAGTGTTCTCTTATAGACATATGGGTAGCATAATTCTTTTTAAGTCTTCTGGGCTCTCGGACTGAAACCTAAGAATGAAATACTGAGGAAGCTGCAATGCTCCTTTAATCATAGCCACCTGCTACGTTTCCTGAATGTGGGAAATGCAAGGTGGAGACAGGCAGAACTGACAGCTTTAAAAGGGGCTTAAAACTGGGCTCCCTTACAGAAGTGCCTTCCCTTAAAGGAAAGATTGCAACCATACGAGAATCGATAATGAACATGATGCCTTGTTAATATTATGAACTTGTGTTTTTATGTTGGTTTTAAGCAGTTGTTTGGAAAATGTGTGTAATTTTCCCCTTACATCTAAATGCGGCAAGCCATAACTTGCTTGTTTAGATCAATTCCATTAAATTCTGTTTTATTTAAATGGCGCTTTATACAACATTGCCACAAAGCAGCTGTACAGACTCAGACCCTTAGCCCAGTGAGCAAGCCAAAGTCGACAGAGGCAAGGAAAACTCCTTAAAGCTGAAGGAAGAAACCTTGGGAGGAACCTTGTTTGGTTGACACATAGGACAAGAGAATAACAACTCCATGGAGATGAATAATAATAGAAGGAAATGTGTGCAAACCATATTTATGGATCAACAACAGGCTCTACAGTTAAAAATATAGTTAACAATAGCAGAACTGTAGGAGTCTGTGACTGTCCATGTGAGTAGGTGTCCTTTTAAATGCTCCAGGATGGTCCAACTGGTCTGGAGGGCAAGAGTCTCCAGTTCTCTGTTTTAGGAACAAGGTGCTTAATTGGTTTCTGACATGGAATTACATGATATTTTCCAGGTACAAATTGCAGAAAAAAATGCAGGCTTTAACTCATTATGACACCAAACGCCTTCATTTTACTCCTTAGAATTACCCGAATTTTGAACATAATATCCCAAACAGGAAATTAAGGAAAATTAAGGGAAAATTTGCACAGATTAATTACTGCATTTGTCACTTAATTTTTCAAATTTGCCACTTACATAATAGAACCTCCCGAATTGACCCTTTAAATGTAAGATTAAGGGGTTTCACCCTCTTGCCTTTAATCGTATTTGAAGATCAAATTAGGGGCTTAGTTTCACAAATGAACCACCACTTAATTCAAATTAAGGGTTTTTTATGTATTTCCAGGAGTAAATTACAGGGGGTTAGGCACATTTTAAGTACATTATTTTTCATAGTGTGTCCTTTAATCATTAAGTCTGAGGTGATGATTTAGGCATCTATTGGGAAGAAAAGTTTCTATTACTTGTTGCCTGTTTTAGTTTTGCAGCTGCAGTGCAAAAATATGAGTAACATAATGTAAATGTGTGGCCTTTCATTTCGACTTGACCTGTCTGGCAGATTAGGAAAAACTGACGATAATAATAATAATAAGAAGAAGAAGAAGAAGATGAAAATTGAGGATGAAGGTAATAAAAGGCTTTAAAAACAATAATCCTGTTTTTTTAAGCAAACACCTTTTTCACAACCCCAGACATATTTTGCCTGCTAAGGCCAGCTAGCTTTTTCCACTTTGCAAATATTACTCATTTTTTCTATGATCATAACATTAGAAAGAAAAGGAGGGAAAAATCAAACTAAGAGTCAAAATAAAAGCATAATTACAGATAATAGAGTAATTACAGATTCTAATTATCCTACTACTGCTAACTATTGACTCAACTGTTCATCAGTGGTCAGGTCTGTACACATCTCCTTCTTATACATTGTTAACCATCTCCATAGCAATGTTCTTTTATTCTCTTTCACTATCTGGTGTCAAACAGAGGAGGATGGGTTTGAGTTTAACTAAGTTTGTCTTGCCTCAGTCACCCTTGGCTTGCTCACAAGTCTTTAATATTGTATACACAACTTGTGCCTTGAGCCACCCCTTATTTCTTCATATTTTGCTTTGAAATACCTTGGTGGTGCACAAATACTATTTTATGCCTGTCAACTGTCTTATCTTTAGCACAATGATTACATTAACTGAACAAAATTGGAACTGTTTACTGTGACAGGCTGCACATCAGAATCAGAGTCAGAAAATTTTATTAATCACAGAGAAAACTTATGACTGCACAAAGTGCCTAAAGACACAAGGAAACATGAATAAAGGAATCCCTCAGCATTCAGCAACACCAGTATACTGATTACTGCCCTGATAATCTGGAATCATCTGCATCTGTTTCTTCACTGGTTCAGGGCTCAAGTTACATGTGCTTTCCTATGCCTAAATGATTCATACGTAGGTAAATGTGAGGCTTATCAAAGAAAAACTTTCCTCTGTCTTTGAAAGTCATTTAAAAGTACATGAAACAATATGGTAAAATACACAAAAGTCTGGTACTTCGGAAGCAATGAGGTGTTGTTCTATGTAAAAATGAAAGGTGACTCAAGACTTTTGCGCTGTGCTATATATAAAATGAGGGGGCATTTTCAGGAATTGCATTTATATATTAAACTTTATACATTTTATATTGATATTGATTCATATATAGGTTTAGTTGCTGTAACTAATCCAAAAGTTCTAAGAACAGATTTCGTTTTTGGTGCATTAGGTGTATAACCTCAGAAAGTATTATAATATAATCTACCAAAATTGTTCAATTGTCCAACTTTCGCTTGGATCATATTTGACACAGCCCATTCCTCACTCAACATAAATCCATGCGTAGTGTGAGCTGAAGCCCAGAATAGCTTTATGCCGCATCCTGTGACGCTTCAGCCGGAACTGTTTTCAGCCACATCATGAATGAGCACGAGTCCCTTCTTTTTAGAAAAGGCAGAATACAACACGATTTGCAAATTGAGTGGTGAAGAATGGAGGTTCACCTGCTATTATTGTTCACTCTGTTCTTTCTAGTTTTCCCCCGAACCTATAAGAAAATGTTCAATTGTCCGTTGACAAGTCGAGTCAGTAATTACAGGTAAATTAGCAATGAAGTGTCTCAGACTCATTATGTCTGTGTATGACAGGCAGAGGTGTCATTAACTCATTTCCAACTTCTAATGTTGCGTTGGTTCATGCAGCTCTGCGAGCGTAAAAGCGTGAGACGTCACTGAAAAGACCTGCTCCGCATGAAATGTGTCAGATGCACCTGTGACAAAGAAATTGACCATATGGCTAAATGTCTTTTTCGAATTTTCTTTCTCTTCTCATTTTCTTTCTTTTCATGCAACAGGTCCTGAAATTACAGAAGAAGAAACTCTGCAAAGACTTTGGAGTACAATTTTTTTTTTCCCAAGGAAGTGCCTTCCAATCGCAACAGTTAACAACAGTCTTTATGTTTTCATTCACTGTAGCAATGTAATTATATTCAAATTGTCACATTTTTTTTATCCTAATTTGTGTTGATATTAAATATTAAAATGCTTTGAACATATAGTTTTGTTTAACAGCTTTGGTTTTTGTATGATGCATTCAGAGAAGACCTTTTATTTAAAATTGCAGCCGACTATTTATTTAAATGAAATGTACATATTAAATCCTGATTACAAAATAATATATTAAAATGGAAATATGTGTGTGTTTCATCACAGTATTTTGCAGCTGTTTCTGCATTCTTCAGTTGTTTATTTTCACTTCATGTCTGATGATTCGTCTCGCAAAAAATGTTTGTTTGCTTTGTGGATGTGAAAGCTGCCTGCCTGCCATGAGTCTGATTTTCTTGCGATGCTGTCTTTTCATGATGTTTCATATGGCACTTATAGAAATAATATGAAATGATATTTTGAAAGAATAAAAAAAAATATTTAAGCACATAAATTTAATGAGCCCGTTTAAGCACGACCAACACAGAAAAACACATTTTATGATGTGAAACACCGTTTTAAATCTGCTGACCAGAAAAGTGGGAGAAAAGGTAAAGGCCTTAGGGGGATTTTTCATATTTTACACTGTCATTCACTTATCCACTGTCTTATTTACTGCATTAGATTCAAGATCAAAATTCAAGAGAGTTTATTGTCAACCCCCACACAAGTACACAGAGGGTTGAAGCAGAGTTCTCTGAAGCAAACAGTGTAGGACAAGGACAGACAGAGTTAAACAAGGACATACAAAGAGCAAGAATACAGCTGCAACATTATTTTGCAGTATCTACACAAAAATTTCTAAGTACAAATCAAAAGACCAGCAGGTAGGTGCAAATAAGTGAATATTCTGATATTATTTTTAACAAAGTTCTAGCAGCCAGTTTTAGTAAAGTTTTGGAAAGTGTCAGTGCAGTGAGTATGAAATGAGCCACATTTACCGCATTAACTGTGTTCTGCTATATGAGGAATATTTGATAATAAATAATAATGAATCTTTAATGTGAGGTTTGCACAAAGCAGGACTGTCCTGTGGGAGTAGCTCACGCAGAAGGCCTAGACAGTGTGCTGGGGGATATGTGGTTCATACACTGGGCAGGGGGTCAAGGTCACTTCTAGCTATGTGAAATCCATCTTCGCAGGTGAGCAGGGCTATAAATAAGTAGAGCAAATGAAAGTTCAAAGGACTTTTGTGATAGTAGATATTAACCTTATTAACCCCATCGGGCAGGGGTTCAAGGTCACTCCTAGCTGGGGTATAATATTTTTGAAGGTGAGCAGCGCGGTAAATTAAAAGAGCAGTGACAAGAAACTTAATTTGGAGGACTAGAGGCATATGCAGGTACATGCAAGGACTTTACACACAAACTAGCTCTAAAACAAAACACTTAACAGAACTACTGAGGTACCAATACAGAGGGACAAACTGGAACAGGGGAGAAAAACAGATACTTCCAGGGTGGACTGAAGTCTTAAAGTCAGGGACATTTATTCCTGTGAGCAGCTGGAAGCAGCTAAAGAAGAACAGGTGAACAGGGCGGACAGAGTAAAAAGCCATATGGCCCAGAGAAAAGAAAGACAGGGCATGACAGAAGGGGGCGAAACCTGACATGATGGTACAGGACTAAAGGAAAGATCAAAGGCTTGTAGACACAATAAGAAGATGTCATCTTTTTCATCACCTTACAGCATTGCCTTAGGGTCACAGGTTAGAAAGCGAGAAATAATGCTCTGAAAGATTTGTGATGATGGTGTTTTGGATGATTCCAGGAGTTTTTAATTTACTAGAGCTAAATAGTTAAATGATATCAATGAAGACAGTTTTGTCCAAATACAGAGAAAAATGTTTCTGTACATAAACATGTTTTTAAAAATTGTTATGCTTCTCTTTACACTTTGCTTTCTGGCTTTCTGAGCAGCAAGGGGTTTTCCAGACTGGGGTATCAGTGACGAGCTCCGACTGCTGCCAGCTGAGCTAACCACTTCACGATGAAGGGGGTTGTGGTATAGGGAGGACTAATCTGAAGTGTCCAGCCTGAGGGGGGCAGACAAAAGAATGCATAGTGGAATATGGCATATAAAGCAAATCAGTACTAGGAGGAGTGGCACATCTTAGTTTGAACTCAAACCAGGATGCAAATAAATAGCAAATATGGCTTTTGATAGTTCGCATCACACCGGTATGGGTCACAAAAGTGTAAATTTTTGGCCAACAACATGACACTGATTATTTCACCAGCCTGTTTAATTATAATCACCAGGTTGAGGAGGGAGACTACAAGCTCATTGGGCAATGGAGGACAGTTTTGGGATTTTGATTATGTGTGGGTGTGTCTCCAAGCGTGGGAACATGTGGGAAACAAACACAAAGAAACAGAGAAAAGCCCAAGTGAATTTGATTAATGTGCAAAAGGTGACTTGGACTGCCAGCTGCCGCCCCAACAATCACCACCACAGCAGCCGCTGCCACAACAGCCGTCATTATGTGTCAACAACACTGCCGAAGACACTCTAACTGAGGGATTGATGGCTTCCATGTCCACAACAGCGATAGTCCTATAAACACAGGCCCAAACCTATACAAACTTCAGATTCAACACCCAATGAAGAAAACCAAGATGCCAAGCATAAAACAGACTCTACACCCCTAAAAGGTTCAGATGAAAGGAAAAAACATTTCAGTTCAGCAGATAACACAGATGAAGGGCAGCCATTCCAAATTTGTGAACCCTGTGTGAGGAGGAACTTGCACAAAAAAATGTATCACATTAATGGCCAAAATGTACTGTTATGGTGAACACTGATAAAAGTGAGATTCAATAAAACAGAACTGTCACACATCCTGCCACACAAATAGGGCTGGACTAAGGAGCAGCACAAGCCAAATATTGAATATTGAATATTATTCAATCCATGCAAAGATGGACAAAGGTGAAAACTTTTATAAACAGATGGATCAAAACAGAGGTGTGGAATAAGAAATAAGAATCAGAAAACTTGATTTCAGGGGCAACTGCATATGTTATGCCTACACAGAACCACAGAAACAAGAACAGTATAAATGTTTAAGTCTATAATATAGCTCAGTAGTATATAAGTAATATTCAGATGAGTCATTGTATTCACACGGTATTACTATTGCACATAATAGTCAAATGTTGCAAATAACGGAATGATTTAGTACCCATTAAGAACACTTCACATGATACCTCAAATGGTAAGACAAGGAACAGACAGACATGAAAGATTCCTTGCACGCATGCTGATCCAAGCTCATTCATAATTCTTGCCAAATCATCAAGAGAAAGATAAGTTCTTAAGCATATGATTGACATTACAATTCGAAACTGGGCAGATCAGGCAGGATCAGATAAACCTGGTGGCTGGACATTTAAGCCTTTCTTTGTAGTGTTGCCAGCTCAAGCCACAGTCTACTTACCATCACCAACTGGGTTCTCAAGTACACACATGATGCCCAATGACATTAAACAACAGCCTGTGCTCCAAAGAGTGATACAGTTCTTATGGGCTGCAGATAAATATGATACAGAGCTCATGAAGGGTGCCACTCCCCTAGAAATGAAGGCAAGATCTGATTTTAGACCACACAGGCCACAATACACAATACGCCAGATGCTGCCGAGGGTGTACTATCAATCACTGAACATTTGTTAGTTGACAGTATTATTGTTTTATGTCCAGACTCTCCCTGCAAAACTGCTTTGTTTCCTGTGAAAAAAAAAACTTAATTTTAAAGATCTTGGAGCTGACATTTTGACATGTTAAGGCAGCACATATGTCTCTGGGACTGATTTAGCAACTGTAATCTTTCATATTCCTGTGGCTGCAGAATTATAGTACTAGTAAAAAAGTGCACAGGCCTGAAAATATCATAAGTCATCAAAGATTCTCCTACTGTCTAGTCTGCAGTTATGGGAAACTTGGCTGGGCATTCCTTTAAAAATTGATCTGTTCTTGGGCAAAAGAATGAGAATTCGTTCAGCCTGTTGTTGATATTTTTGCCCAGTTACAGATTAGACACCATTTCCAAAATTCCTAACTAAGAAACATGAAATGCTCATGATGTAATTTCTAGACTAGGCTATAATCTCACTGATAGCTATAAACATCACTGAAGCCCAATCCCATTTCACTCCTTGTCCCTCCCACATAACCCTACTTCATGTTATACATACATGCTTGTGGGATAGGAAGGGTAGCAAGTCCTAAATCTTGCTGGAGTAGAATGTTATGTTGAAGTGTCATGGATTCAGGACTTAATAGACTTGCTACTGACATGCTGGGGCCTTGTGGAGTCCAGGCATCGGAGGATCAGAGATGTTTTGGCAGCACAAATGGGATCTGCACAATATTTGGCATGAAGCTTAAATGTTAATTTAAATGTAAACACACCATGAAACCTATCACATATTATATAAAATGGCCAACCTCATATAATTACACACACAACCAATCATTGCACTCCCATGAATAAAAGCAGTATTCAGCAAAGTAGTATAGAATACATTGTGAACTTATCCAGTCAAAAATGATGCAGCTGAAATTTTTATTTTGGGGGAAAAAAGGGCACTCTGTGTGTGCATGTGTGACAGAGACAGAGAGAAAGAGAGAGTGAGAGAGAGAGAGAGAGAGAGAGAGAGTTTTTAAAAAGTGTGGATGTCTTTAATGTCTGTATATTATTCATAAATACCTACAGAAAATCTGCCTCTAACACCAAGCCCCAGAAATTACCTTCTACTCACCCGACAACCAAAATTATTAAATAATTGCGGTCTCCCTTTAATGTTGATGAATGATAATTAAAAAAAACAATGTTCTTACTATCAATAAGCAGATTAAGTTCAGCATTGAAGACATAAAAGGACAAACTCAAAGGTTTATACATAGCCATTCTCCTAGTGGTAACAGTGATAATATTAATGCATTTAACGGGTTTTCATAAATGAAACAAGACAAACAATTGTTTATTTGTGTGTTATCACCTTAACTTTGCCAACAGCTAGTAGCTGATGAAGCCGCTGCAGCGAAAATGTCTAAGTTTGGCACCTTTGGCAGCATCTCCCTGATTTGCCAACTTCTTTTTTCCTCTTGCAGTTTCTCTGTGTCCCCTTTATGTTTGCTTTCTGCATCTCATCCACTGACACTCCACACTTGCACAGAGCCAAACAGAGGTGATGTTAAAGATATAATTGGTCCATCCTGTGCCATTAAATATAAGAACCAAAGGGTCGCACAAGAGTGTTTCAGGAGCCGGTGGTCAGGAAAAAACTCCTGCGCTGACTTTTTTTAATGAATGCATTACAAGGGCACAGGGAAAGGGGGCGTTGTTTAGAAAGTATGACAAGAATCATTTGTTGTTTGTAGGCCCCTTATATTGTTTGTAATAACGTAAAAAGAAACAGAATCCTGCATCTGCGTTTCCATCCCTTGGCATATCTGCATGACAGATGGACCAACCTGCCAAGAGGACTCAGCGAGGACGAAGGATTATTGGCAGGTCAATCAGCGTGATGACGATTCTAGCAGAGGAGGTGTTCAGAGGATTCTTTGTCTTTTGCCCACTCTTGCCAGGGCTCACCAGGGGCACAGAAAGGTGTGTCGTGACACCCCTATCTTCATCCAGCTGAGTTTAGAAGTCCTTAACTTCCTCCAGAGCTTGTCCACCCACAGCTGTGGCTGACTAAACCATATGGTGGCCTCTCTGATCCCCAATGCTGGTGGCTCCAATGAGCAAGGAGCAAGAGTGCTCCCAGGAGGCTCTGCCCTAAACCGGCACCCAAGAGGCTGTGGCCCATGCCTGTCCAGAGTGTGCAGCCACCGGCGCCCATGTTTGCACCCAGCACACAGGCTCTCATGCCCTTCCTGATTGCGGCAACATCAGTGCCACAGCTGGCAAACAGTCTGCCCCAAGGACGAGGACCTTTCCCCTGCCGGCTATGAGGCCCTGGCCCCCACCAGCTCCAAAGACCCTGCCCATGCTGTCTTCAAGGACCCGTGTCCCCATTCCTACTCCTGCTCCTGAAACTGCAACACTCATCATGGCTCCCGAAACTGCAGCTCTCATCACGGCTCCTAAACCCGCAGCCTGAGTTCCTGTTTCTGGGCTGAAGTCGTGGTGGCCACCACCACACTGGAGTGGACAGAGAACCCGGGTGCTCTGGAATTGTGCCATTGGATGTGGGGTCATTTCATATTCTGAGAGGGTGTAGGGGGTCAGCAGGTGGGTCCCGAGGGGGCATGGACCATGAACATGGAGGGGTCTCACCTGCAGGGACTTTGGGAGAAGTGGAAGATCAGGAGACACACAGGCCAAAATTCTGTTGTTTTATCGATTAATCAGCCTTAATTAAGGTAATCTTAAGATGTCTGGTTACATAGTGATGTGCACACATATAATCCTTTCCAGACAAATTCCTCACAAATGCTTTCCGAATCTAAAACATGAATAAAAATTGGGACATGTGAAAGATTTGTCTTGTTTTACCACTTATGTTATTTTATTGAATCACTCAAGCTTAACCACTTTCACTGCAATAAATTTATTATGCTACATGAGATATTAACATTTAAGCTCATTGAGCGAAGTAGGACTGTCCTGTGGGATTAGCCCCTGCAGGAAGCCTAGACAGTGTGCAAGTGGATATTTGGTTCATACACTGGGCAGGGGTCAAGGTCATGGCTTTGTAATGTGCCGTGCTGAGGTAAAATTTTCTCTGCAGGTGAGCAGAGCTATAAATTAGAGAAGCAAATGAACATTCAAAAGAACTTTTGATATATTAAGAGTGATCATCTACATGTATATGATAGTAAACATCAACCTTATGACCCTCAGGGTTTTTAAAGGATTTAACTTTCAGAGAAATAGCGTGACTGCACAGCATCACTTTACCTAGGCCCTAAAAAAGAGAATGAACCTCTATATGCAATACAGTCCTTTTTTGGAAAATGAATAAGGGGTCAATTCCACCAAATGTTTCCAAATGTATTTATAATAATATAGAAATATAAAATGTCTATAACTTTATATTTATAATGGATGTATGGTTAAAATCTCTATATGGTAATATAACTATTGTGAGCTATTTGATTTTATTAGAAGAGTGCATTTGACCTCTCTATCTAAATGGAGTAAATTACATTGTTCAGTAACCATTTCTTAATGCAAATATATCTGATAAAACTGTGGGATTGCCCTTTAAAGTTACGACATCCATGGCATAACTTGGTCACATGCACTTTGTGAATGAGTTCAAATAAGCCAGTGATGGGACATACATACTCTCTGTATTTCCTTCCAAACAGAAAATGACTAAATTAAACATTTGTTAAGTCAGAGTGTATTTATCTGACTTTGGACCAGCACATACTCAACTGAGCCCAAAAAACACATTATTATGTGTTGATTTGTTACATTTAGATTTTAAACAGCATGTGTGATTAATATGTTTCTGCAGCTAAAAGACATGGGGAAATTTATCACATTACACATCCCAGCATCTTGCAGTTCCCTGGATATGAACCAGTTCCAAAATAGTTGGCAGCCCCTTCCAAGTATTAACTCCAAAACTCCTCACAATATCTGGGCAAGGGAAAAGCTTGAATTTCCAAACGCGCAGCACAGCTGATGGAGCTTGAGCCTCGCCCTTATTTACTGTGTTAGGTTTTTGGCCTTTAGCTGACACCTGCCAGTCCAAAACCTGCTGCCTAACCACATTAAACCATTCATTGATCAAAGTTTGGAGCCTGTAGCCAGATTCAGACTTTTGATTACATGCAGGCTTTAATTCTTTTTTATTTATTTTATGGTCATATTATTAATGTGCATTTGAGGTTTGTGATTAGACTAATTCGATGATTTGTCCAAGAGCTGAGGGAAAGTATTTGAGCACAGATGCTTATCTTGATTTGTTTTTTCCCCTGGACAAAAAAAATGATAAGGCTTGTTTTTATATCTGAACATGGCAGTATGAGCCTGAGAGAGTCTGAAAGTACAGAATAACACAGTTGGGGACATGAACTTAACTGTGTCAACTGAAGACGAAAAGAAGACTTTCTGCTTTAGAGAGACTTCGTCAGGCTGCTCTCATTAACCAGGACTTCCTTTCAGCAGAGAATCTCCGTTCTGAACATTTTGTAGACCAGGATTATGAACAATTTCCAATCTCCAAATGTAAATCTATACTTTTAGGCAAGTAAAGTACAACAATTAGTACAACAGTGTTATAACTCCAGTGATGGCTGCATTTTTGATGCATTAATTAAAGCGAATCTATGGGTCTGTCTGTCTGATGTGAAGGGTCAGAGTGATGACTGCAGGGGACCTATGGCCTATGAGAGAGTTTAATTGTTTTTTAATATTAGCTGTAAACATTCATGGCCACGTCTGCTTGTTGGATCATCGGATGTTAAACAAGCAATAGGCTGGTCAAGTAAACAGAACAGCAGCTTTCTCACGCCAGAATGTCTCAGAAGGCTCTTCAAAATGATTGGGATCATCTGAGAAACAATTTGTGTGTGCCAGACAGGATCCCCTTCATCAGCCACACATGGCTCCCTCTGGTCCACGTGCCCAAGCGTTTGTGAATGAAGCTCTAAATGGATTTCAGCAGTCATCCGCTGGTCATTGTCTTTCCCAACCTGCTTTAGCTGCTGTCTCTCTGTTGTACAGGAATCCCCCCATCAATGCTAAAGATATAGGAAATTAACCCTTGAAACCTAGGCTTGTTATAAAGACTCACTAATTAGTCATTATTCCCATTCTCATGATTCCCACAGCAGTTTACTGAATTTATTAAAATATATCAACATTATATCAATATAGTTCAGCAGTATCAGTGTGTGTGTCAGTGTAAGGTCCTGCTCATGTGTAAATGATGCAGTCAAGTGAACTGAATGCATTGCATTTCCACAGCAGTAACTATTAGGAATTATTTAGTGACTAGTATAAAACTAATGTGTAAGTTCTGTAGTAATGGGAGTAACAAACAAAAGAGAAGACACACACAAGGTTCCTACACCCGTTTAAGCTGTTACTGCTCTGTAGAAATAATATTTTACATCCACATTCATCATTTTTATCTTGTCTGACAGGTTTTGTGCTGTTTTTTTACTGTACTGTATAGGCCGACCTCTAGCCCAAACTGGTCCCTGGGTGACTTTAAAAGCAGCCCTTGCTGGCTAACTTCGAATCCTGGAGGCAACAGTACGTTACAATGTGTGGGAAAATTAAGCAGCCCAAATGGCAGGTGTCTGGGCCCCTCAATAACGGCCTAAACACATTACAGGGCTATAAATAAAGCAGAGTTCGCCTGGGGCCCCGTTGACTCTCTTCCTTGCCTGCTGGTCGTGAACACTCAATCCCACCCTGAGCAGGGTATCGCTTAACAAGTAGACAAACAGCGGAGATTAAAGGAACAGACAGAAGACACAGGGGAGACCGTGTGGGAGGGTGCTAACACAATTACACACAAAACACACAATCCTCCAGTTACAGGCAGGCACTCGGCCAGCCGACCACTAAAGCCACACAGAGGCAGGTCGCTCCCTGATCAGCTCGGGATTGCATATAGCTGACCTGCGGAGCCTACTGAGATGGATTTATTGTTGGATATTTTGTGCCAACACTCTCTCCGGTTGTGATTTTCTTGAATACCTTTTCTGTGACTCACCAGGGAGGATGTGGCTGACTGAGCTTGCATGCTACCAATTATCATGTTTCTAAATAATATTGTTCTGCATTTTTTAGCCAATATGCCACTCTCACTCATTCAACTAACATTATTGTCTTAGTAGTTAGAGAATAATATACTTTAGATTATTAAACAAACAACACGTAAAATTTAAGGAGTTCATTCCATAGACCTCTGTTTTGTAGCTACAAATTACACTAAATCATTATAAGTAAACTTACTGGTAGCTGAAACATTGGTTTTCATTGGTTTTTATAAGATTTTAGCCTCAATGTGTTTTTTTTAATTCATGGAGAGGTTATTATTGTCAGCATAAAATATAAAATCCCGGAGGACACATTTTGGTTCACTGGTGGTTTTTAATTGCAAATAAAATGGCTTTAAGTTACACTGTTGACATCAGGGGGCAGTTGTATTGACAGGACATATGTCTGGAAGAAAGCTAAATACAACTGTCTGGACGTAACATTACGATTGTCAGAAGAGCTGGCTCTAATCTGACTTTTCACCAGAACTGGTCATATATATTGTAACAGGTTTCAGAGATAGGATGAGTTGATATGCTGCTATAGACACAGTAGAGTATTTAAGAAAATGAAAGAAAAGTTTGCACCTTTAATATGAGGTCATCCACATAACCATCATGTGTCTTCTTTGTTTAAACATCCCAAGCTATTTATATGTCTTGTGAATATTTCTTGCTATGTATTATAAAGCTACGTATTTTCTTTCCAAACAATCATGCATGTTTGTCTTTCTTTTCAGTGAGGAATTGGAAGAAAAAACAGCCCCATGAACAAAAACACAAGTGTAAAAACAATAGTAGAAATCACAGGCATAATTTATCTTAGGGAACGCTGTAACAAGTCCCCACTACTGAACTAAAGATACGGCACATTGATTTTCGGCAGAAGTTAACAGAACGAATCAACTTTGACGTACTGCTGTCATTCAGGGAGAAGATGAAAGCATTGGGCAGGATGCTTTGAATTAAAATATGTCAGAACATGACATACACCATAATTTGGCCCTGGAGACAGAACTCGGCTAAAGTAAACATTTTAATCCTATTTGATGATCCTCCGGGGCTGGGGTGAACAAACCAGCGTTATTTATAGCTAATTCCATATTTCTGGAGGTGTCTGTTTAAACCCACATATGTCTGTTTTTGAAAGACCCTGCATCTTTTTTGTGTAGTCCCATGGTTTACGTATCACAGTCTTGGGGGTTTGGGTGAGTTATGGCAAGCCAATTTATGACTAACACTCCATTCTCCCTGGACTTCATTCAGGAAAAAAACACTGGAATGAAAATAAACATCCGTTCAGATTTCATATAAGGACCTAAAAGATCATTTTACTTCCACTGATTTCTTGACTGTCTGTTCCTTTTTAAATAAACGAGTTCTTGTTTATTGTCTCGCACAAATACAAGTTACAATTAGCATACCCAAATGTTTTCAACTGCAAGTCTCTTTTTTAAACACTCTTTTAAAGCACATTAAGCATGGTTCTTTTGATTTGAATTGAAAACTAATAGATAAAAATCAACAAAGCCCAGGACAAAATAGAAAATGCTATTCAAACTCAGTATTTCATAGCTCAAGATTCTTTATTTGTTGCATATATAGTACAAAGAGAAATTGCATATGTCATTGAGTCAACCTGTAAGTTATCAAATATTTCTAATTAAATAGAATTATAATAATAATAATCATAATAATAATAATAATAATAATAATAATAAAAATACTACTACTACTACTACTACTACTACTACTACTAATAATAATAATAATAATAATAATAATAATAATAATAATAATACATTTTATTTGTAACGCCCTTTTCATAACAGATCTCAAAGGAATTTCTAGGTAACAAAAATATATTTTAAAAAAGCATTGGCCAATTACAAACAGAAGCAAAATCTGCACAGTGTGCATAATGTACTGTGTTCTGTTTTGGATTGCAGTGTGACTTGTTTCACATTAAGTGCATCATTCCTGCAAACATTTTTTTCTTTAGAATACAAAACAGAAGACAAACACCTTCAAAAATGATTTAAATATTTTATCAATCCAGACCATTTACATCCTGTACTTTTGGGTCAGATTCTAAAGAGGAAAGTGGCCACAAGTTGCATCAACCTAAACAGCCTATAGGTAAACAGCTGTGGGCAGCTGTGATGACGAGAACACTAATTTAACTTTAAACACACTGGAGTTCACCAAAAATAAACAAAATGCCTATCGAAAAAACAAAGTGGGCTGTGAGTATAGAAATTCACATTCAGGTAATTCCTTTTTGTTGAAAGGAAATGCTGACATTAAAAATTCAGGACTTTCCTTTTATCTATACTTAAAGTCTACCACAGCTGTTTTACTCTAAAGTTCGTGAACTCGGCTTACATGCCCAAAAAAAGTCCATTTAAAAAGCTATAAAAACTAAAACTAAAAAAAGATGTTAAAAAATTACTAATTTCTTGTTTTGTTTTGAACTAAAAACTTGATTTAACAACAAAATATTTTTCCCTGTGTTGAAAAAATCTGCATTTAGAGTCAAACACTTACACTTCAATAAATTACTGCTAATCACAGCTGCTACAGGATATTCTGGGCGGCCAACAGATGCTGCAAGATAATTTGGTTGTTTGGTATGGCCGTGGACAGTGAACATATTATACCACCAGATTACAAAAAGTTACAATTTTACCTTGTGTTTAGGAACCACAGTGGCATTCTGTCAGTTTGCCAGACCCCTTTCTCTTTGATCCCCACTGAATGCAAGGCTGGCGGGTTTCTCTCCTCCTCCACATTTTTCATACGTCTTTCATACGTCTCAGCCTGTCAGCAGCCATGAACGATGCCTGTGCCACTTCCCCATCAATAAGGCTATGTGATGTGGATGATGTCATCAGTCTCAAGCAGGTTTTCCGAATCAAAAGCAGAAAAAAAGACAGATTCAAGGAAATCATCTCCAACACATCAAAATAGAACACCTTAAATATTTAGAGCATTTGTTCCCAAAGACCCACACAATTGATCCAGCTTGTCTGTTCATTACAAAGGTCTTTGTAAGCTGGATCTGGTGTATGTCAACGGCAGAGAATACTTGAAACTGCAGGGCAGTGGGTCCCCAGGGCTGGGTTTGGGAACATCTGATTTACAGTATGAAGAAATTCACTTAAAAATAAATCCCAAAAGCATCCATTATCTCAACTTCTTTTTCTTAACCAGGCCTGAGGGAGGTACTGGAGTCTCTCCCAGTGGCAAAATAATGAAAAGCAGAGAAACACCCTGGACAGGTCTCCCTGTAACCGTAACGTCTGTTGATCAGCGGCATCAGTGGGGATCGTACCAACACCATGGATGTAAGCAGGGAGTCGGCGAAATACCTGAGGACAAAAATGAAGGGAAAAATAGGAAAGCAGCAAATGAACGACAGAACAAAGAACAAAAGGAAAAAGAAAGACATGGAAAAGCAAAATGAAGAAAAAGACAAAAGGAACCCTGGGAAAATACCTATTGTGGGGAGAGGAGAAAATGGGAAACAAAACCAGATGTAAAAAGGCGATCATGAAGAGGGCAAGAAGAAGTGGCATGATAACAGCCAGTGAGGAAGTGAGCTAAGGTGAGTGAATGAAAGGAGAAAAGGTATGGGTTTTAGACAAAAGGAGAAAGTGTGCTGACTGTGGGAGTGAGGTAGTAGAGCGAGTGTCTGAATAATGTAAAGAGGGGCAAGAACACTAACTAGAGGCCTGAGTAAATTAAAAAAGAGAGGAAAGATAAGACTGAAAAACTGACAATGTTTTTAGACAGAGAAGCTGCAAAATACACAAGAAAGTACTTTACCTGGAAAAAATAGCAGAGAAAGCACATAGGAAAAGTGGCAATGGAAATTTGTGAAGCAAAAGAGAATGAGGAGGACATCCAAAATTAACACGCGTAGTCAAGAAATTGAGGAGAACGATGTACACAAAGAAAGTCTGAACTCATGAATGAGCGAGGAGCATTGAAGGAAGGAGGGATTAAATAGTGATGCCTAATGAGGTTGGTAATGAAAACAGTTGAGCACATGTGCGCGAATAAATTGACAGGTAAAAATACCACAGCAAGCATTGGCCAAGAGTACTACTACCTTTTACAGCACCCCCTCTTGAGGCTGGCACATGATGGCATAGGACATATTTCACCCTGATTGGAAGTCCCGATTTAGAGATTGTCCAGGCTGGAAATGGTCACCACCCAGCACTGTTCCACGGACCTTTAACTTTCCCAGTCTAACAGGCATTGTATTTCATGACCCCCATTAATGCTTGACTGTATGGGCTGTATGTCCATACATGATCCAAGGTGATAGTGGAGCCTCAGGAGGTGGTGCAAGGGAGAGGACTGTTTCCATGTACACCAAATGCACAGACCAGACAAATGGGTTGGCCAAAACCACATGCTGGACAAAATATTCTGTTGTTCCTTTGGCCCATGGCAAATTAGACAGGGGAACAAGGTGTCAAGTGGTTAGGGCTACTGTTTGACCACTGAAATTGGGAAACCCTGTGACAAAGAGACATGTACCTGACAGCATGTCACAATGTCTTGCTTCATTCTCAGATCCAGAAGCATCTCTTCATCAGTTAAAAGGTGCCTGTATTTCAGGATGTGCCACAACTGGGAAGGCATGACCCCACTGCAACACCACAACCTGAGCCATGTCAGGAATATGGGGGCAGTTAGAAGGGCAAGCTGAAGGCGAGAAACTTCCCACTGGACATCCCTGACTGGCCACTACACACTTCAGAGCCTGGGAGCATTGACACAATGGGAATGAATGATGGATGGATGCGTGGGGATTCTTATAGGGCA
>JBBKCR010137586.1:0-21992 GCA_037577295.1 Ladigesia roloffi | reverse complement strand
TGTGTTGTTGCTCCATGTAGCTTCATGTTGCTCCACAGGCAGCAGCAGCACGAACTCATTCGCAATATTTTGAAGGCATAAAAGTTGAATATTCTATCTCATGATGGAAAAAGTATAGACGCTTGTAGACGAAATTGCGGGGAGATTTTATCTTAGTTTTATTTTATAAAAAAACATTTCAGTCTCGTCTTTATTTGTCAACAATAATGCATGTTAATTTAGTCTTAGTCAGCATTTTTGGACACTGTTGGAGTCTCGTCATTGTCTCGTCTTTGTCATGGAAAAAAAAGGTCGTTGACGACCATATTTCTTCTCGTCTTGCCTGACGAAATTAACAATACTCTGCCAGAGTCCATACAGCGGCAGTGAAGCTGGGCTTCAGGGGGGTTTAATGCTCTGTGCTGCACAGAAATGTGTAAAAGGAAAACAAAGTCAAACAATCTACAATACATACCTTATCCGGAACGTGCTGGCCATGAAGTTGAACTCGTTCTAAAATTTATATGAATAAGACACATTTATTTTCTGACATATAACAGGAAGCAAAGCTTAGAGCAGCCACCACTGGTGTAAAAAATGCTTTGGTCATCCTGCTCCCCTATTCAGGAGTGACAGCTTAGATGGCCTGATTTGGAATTTGGGCGAAATGACGTCATACAGGGATGGCTACCGCCCCTTTCTCATTCTTTGAGTGCCCAGAGAATTTCGCACGCCTCCCGTAAAAAAACTAGCTCCAACAACTGTCATAGTTTGCAAACAAGCGAAGCTTGGCACTTGCTGGTTGCCATGGGTGTCATTGCCATTCAATCAGAGGTGGGCGTGTCCCCCTCACATTTCATAATTATTAGTTTGGACACCTCACATTTAACATAAATAATTAGTTTTGCTGAATGGCTGAAAATTAAGTCTGGATCAGTGGCAACTCTCAAGTCATCTTAACGCTATCTAATTTTGTTGCTCTGCTGTAGTATATTGTTGCATAGCTTTGCTGCTGTTTGTCTGTGAGCCATTGCTATACACTGTAAATACTGTCGCATGGTTCTGCAAGCTGGCCCCTCCCCCAACTAGCCCAGCCTCTCTTCTCCTCCTTATAATGTAAAACCAAGAAGGCAGTTGGTCCAGGTGGCATCAGCTCAAGGGTTGCCACGTCCTGCACAGATCAACTATGTGGAGTGGTGGAGCTCACCTTCAAACTGAGCCTGATGCCGAGGAGAGTTTCACAATTCAGGAAAACCTTCTGTGTTTTACCAGTGCCAAAGACCCCATATCTCAAGAACCTCAACAACTACAGGCTGGTGGCTCTAACATCCCACCTGAAGGAAGATCCTGGAGCAGCTGGACCTGTCTCAGCTCCAGCCCATGGTGAATTCATCATTGGACCCACTTCAGTTTGCCTACCAGCCAGGGACTGGAGTGGACGATGCCATCATTCACCTCCTGCATCATTCTCTCTCTCACCTGCTGGGAGCTCTGTGAGAATCATCTTCTTTGATTTATCTTAACACCATTCTACCCACAATTGTGATGGACAAACTGGTGTACACAGAAGTGGACCATCCCCTCACAACTTGGACACTGGACTACCTAAGCGACCTACCACAGTACGTGAGAAGCCAGGGCTGTGTGTCAGATAGGGTCCTCTGTAGTATGGGGGCCTCATAGGGAACGGTTCTGGAACTGTTCTTCTTCACTATCTACACTGCAGACTTAACTCACAAGTCCACCACTTCCTGCAGAAGTTCTCAGATGACTCTGCGATCGTTGCCCTCATCACTGATGGGGACGACAAGGAGTACAGAGAAATGACCCAGGACTTTGTGGACTGGTGCCAGCAAAATTACTTCCAGATCAACACTGGAAAAACCTGGAAAAAGTCTTCCGCAAGCACAAACATTCTCCACTGCAACCACTGAACATCCAGGGCTTGGAGATTGAGACAGTGGAGAGCTACAGGTACAGGTAGTTACGGGTGTCCATCTGAACAATAAACTGGACTGGACTCATAACTCAAACATCCTCTACAAAACAGGCAGAACTGTCTGTACCTGCTGCAGACGCTCAGGTCTTTTGGAGTAGAGGGCCCACTCTTGAAGACCTTTGATGACATTGTGGTGGCCTCAGCCATCTTTTATGGTGCGGTGTGCTGGGGCAGCAGCATCTCAGCTGGGGACAGAAAGAGACTGAACAGGCTGATCCAGAGTGCCAGCTGTGATCTAGGATGCCCTCTGGACCCAGTGGAGGTGGTGAGTAACAGGAGAATGGTGGTTAAGCTGTCATCCCTGTTGGACAACATCTCCCACCCCATGCCGGAGACTCTGACAAGGCTGAGCATCTCCTTCAGTGGAAGGCTGCAGCAAACACAACGTGGAACGGAAAGATTCTGCTGGTCTTTCCTTCCAACTGCTGTCAGACTCTACTACAACAAAGACTTTTCAAATGACCACAGACATGCAGATGGACACACACTCATCCAATTACACACCAATACACAGGTCAATACACAATACACACCAATTATGTGCAATATAACTAAGTGTAATTTTTCTGTTAAAATATGTGCAATGTTTGGATAAAGCTACTAATACTATGTTACTACTAATTTATGTAGACTGTACATCTGAACATTTATTTTATACTATATTTTATACTAAAATGTGCAATTTAGTCTTCTTAGTTTACATGTATATTTCTACAACCCAGTCATACACATTTTATTCCTAGATTTTATACTGTAAATCTTTAGAATGTTTATCAAGCATTTTTATTTTATTCTATATTATGGCATAGTAGTTATTCTATTCTATTGTTTTTTGCTGCTCTTAATTAACTGTAAATGTACTGTCCACTTTCTGCAGTTACTAGCAAATTTCTCACTTGTGGAACTAATAAACGTTTATCTTTTGTAAAGCTATGGACATAGAAATGAGACATCACTAGAAAATCTCATTGGAAGTTGCTGTAATTTTGCACCAAGGCTGAATTTCAGAGAGACTTCAGATACAGTATTAGAGAACCACAAAGACTTATAAAAACACATCATGGGACCTCTATGCAAGGTACTGCCCGCGCTGTGTTCCTGGATGCACACTGCTTAACTTGGATGAATGGGCCAAATGCATAGGTAGAGTTGAATTCTTCACACTGTGATGTGGCGTGTTCACGTATGACAAATGGAAACTTTAAAGAAAACAGAGGAACCCAATCAATTCCACCCTTTTCCAAGTTAGCCAAACTGAGGTATTATAACACCACTAGTGCTGTCATGGAATAAAAAATGTTTGATCTAATTAATTACATGGGGAGTTGATTAATTAATCTAATGAATCACATTTAATCACACATACATACAACAACTATTTTTTTTACCATTTATAATTGAATACAAGCCTATAACATTTTTATCACTGACTGAACCAAACCTATGAATTAGGTTACAGTATAGGACAGTTGTAAGTTTTCACACACTTCCTCGTTTTTCAAATAAACCCAGCCACCATTATCATCGCTATTTCCAGCCCTATTCAGACCCAGATCTCCCAGCTCTCTCACACATACTCCGGCCATGTAGCGCTGAGACTCCGCCCCTCTGGATGTCTGGGCAGAGAGAGCTAAATGCTATAGCTAATTCCAGCCCAGTATCCCCCCTCTCCTGCTGCCTTTAGCTCGACCAAAACCTCTCTTACACTGCGATTCACCACTGCTACCCTCTTTCTCGGTGGGCAAAGTGTTGAAGTGCTGAGTGATCACTCTCTCCTTGCATGGCTGCATAGCTGTGCCAGTAGACACACAAGCGTATTTTCCAAAAGGCAAATATTCTCATTCAGAATCGGCAAAAACATTAACTAGACATCACAGGAAAACTTATTAGCCATTTTGGCATTTTTTTATTCCAAATCTCATACGCTTCCTTGCGTGCTGTGAACTGAACTGCGCTCTCTGGCTGCTCATGCAGCAGTGATTTGGGACTCGGGAAGATGATGTATTTTTGGTCTTGAATTGAAGTTGTACTGCTGCGTCCGAAATCGCATACTTCCCTGAAGCGAGTAGTATGCTTCCAGCCAAATTCTGTAGTAGGCATCCAATGGACACTGCACTATCCCATAATGCAGCGGGAGAGGCGGTGTCATATTCAAAAAATGGCGGAAAACAGAGACACGATTCTGTATGTGTATGTACCTTAAGAAAAATGTTCCTTTCGGTTAAATTACACTTGTGAGAAAATGCCACCTGTAAAGGTAAAAAATAATGCCAATGTGTTAAATATAAAATCGCTTTTGTGACGACACGACACGTGACATCACCTACAGAGCGGATGCAATATGTCCAAATTCCATTCATACG
Organism: Ladigesia roloffi; assembly: GCA_037577295.1. NCBI lineage: Eukaryota > Metazoa > Chordata > Actinopteri > Characiformes > Alestidae > Ladigesia > Ladigesia roloffi. Next base: position 17,651 of record JBBKCR010137586.1, on the reverse strand, counting down.
GCCCTCATTCATACTGTATAGAACCTACTGATTTAACTGCATTGCAGTTCGTACAAATTCAAATAGTACCTACACATGTAGTATGCGGTTTCGGATGCAGCATACATGTTCGCCAACTAGTGGCAGTGCTTAAAGCGTTAAAAATATTAACGCGTTATTTGTTGTGATTAATTAATGTCATTAAAGCGTTAAATTCCCACCCCTAAACACAACCCACGTGTGTAAATACATTTACTTAGGGGATTCCTTTATAGGGATACAATAGGGTTATTTTCCACTTCAGAAGTTAGTAACAGTCACTTCCTGCCCATCATCAGCGTAAGCAGGCCGGATGGTCCCTCCACACATCCTTCCTCTCCTTGAACAACATGCTGAGTTTGTTGCACTGAACAAAAACATAGGAGGGGGAGGATGTTTGCCCAACACAATCAATTTTAGCTTTGATAAGACTCTCCACGAGTGCACATTCATCAAATTAAAACAACAAACATACTGATTCTTTAAAGGTTTATTATGTCTATTGTTATGCAGTAGTACCGTAACAGCGAATGACAGGCAAATGGATAGATCTACATCTGCAATTACAACACTGACATAACATTTTAACCCCCATGTGTTTTACTTTTCAATAGATTCTCAATAAACTAGAAACTGTTAAGCCAGGGAAAAAGGGGCAAGCAGTTGCTCATCTATAAATGGATGAAAAAAAAAACAAAAAAAGATAAAACAAACAAAATAAAAACCCTACACAAACTATCAAATAACAGAACCTAAACAGTGCCATGCTTTCATAAGATTTTACAGACTTTTTTTGAAGATCTTTTGCAAGATATATGGTCATATATTAGAGATCATACATAGCCCACACATAGCTACATATGATCATATATGCTTATATACACAGATACACTTAGGGATTACAACACTATAAAACACAAAGCTTAGGCAGACTTGGGTCAACCACTACTACTTAGTTTTCAGTCTGGAATGAAGCAGTTCCTTCAGGGTGTATTATTTCTTTTGCAAATCTTGTGAAGGAGAAGCAATACAAAGTATCACTGTCGTATGCAAATGCTGTGATCTTCATCACAACGCTTCGACGTATTCAGTCGGTTTGGTTTGAAAAGTGTTAAAACAATGGGCTATTAAGAAGGGGAAGCTCATGGTTATATGACCCAAGTCTGCTCTCAGGGATCAGTGTCTTTAGAAAATGCAACACAGTTATGCAACAAAAGCCTGTGGATAATCAGAAACACATTTGCAGTCTATCCGTTGAATAAGCTCAGCTTCTCATCACTTCGTATCAACACAAATCAGAGGAGGTTCAGGATATTTCTGTTTGCTGAATACTCAGGGATGTGCTTCACCAATAACTAAAGGCTACAGCCAATCCCCAGGACTTATTAGCACTACGGGACGCATGCTTCTAGGCTTCAAATGTTGAGTCAGTGTTGTCACATTCATCACAACACGACAAATAAACAACTGGGTCACATTTTAGCTTAGGTTCTGTGATTATAAGGAATGTCTCATTCCAAAAACAATTACAAATAAAAAAGGAAGAAAACAAAAACAAAACCAAAAGCACTACACTTGCAAAGATTACTCTTGCAAAAGTCTGTTATAGTAATTTAAAAACAACCAAAGTTGAATCTGCTGCCAACTAGTTTTCTTTTAGCCAACTCCTCTTAAAAAAATGCTCCATTATGTTAACAGATTAGAAAAAAAAAAGGACAAAACCTGACTGAAATTTAACAGGAACTCTATCTTTTATTTTTCTGAAACTGATAGTGTATTTTGCCATAAATGCAGCCAGACCTTCATTACTTATTTTCTTTCAAATTTACATGCGTGCTTTTTAGGTCCATTTCTTTGAATGGAAAAAGTAAGCAGCCACAAGACTAGCCGGCTAGTGTTTCCAGAGGGTACAAACATCAAGATTTACACATACATTTAGCACAAGCAAAATTAGCATATACCAGCTGAGAATCCCAAATGACTGGAGTACATTTAAGCAATGACTCCTTCATTCGGCGTCAGCAAAATATTGCATGTACTAAACGCTTTAGTAAATCCTAGCACGTCATGATGCAGCTAAGCATTTCCCCAGCTGCCACTGTAGGTCTTGGAAGGGCACTAATATTAAAGCTGAGCGACAATGGGACGCTCTGCAAATGGCTTTTTACAAGCCACCAAACAATTTCTAGAGAAGCTACTGGCATGCAGAGACCTACAGGAATTGATTTCTCCACCACTGTCATACATAGAATTTCAAAATGGCCGAGGGCAAGTCTGTGGAGCTTGTAGAAGTTTAGAAGCCATCATAATCCTTCTTGTCCTTCTTGCCCTCACCCTCAAAGCCATCAGTGCCATCACTGTTTTCACGCCTTCTCTTGCGGTTGTTCCGCATACTGAAACGTGGGTTCAGCTGAGGCAAGGGGTCCATACCTAGAACCTTGTGGATCTGACGGAATGCCAGCAGCCTCAAAGCGAACTGCGGAAACAAATACCAGCATGTCAATAGTTTTCTTAAAATACACATACAATGATCTGAATTACACATAAAATACCTGCGCAAAAAGGTCTGCTGTAAAACTACTCAGTCAAGCAGGTCATTGATGAATATGCATAAAATAAATGACTGGAAAAGTCAAATTATTATTTTTAAATATACTATTTAACTAATTGTTCAGTTTAATGTAGTGTTGAAATCCAACTGAAACTTAAAACTGGTTTTGAAATATTTCAAAGAATTCATCCTTTTTTAAAATGTATTTTTAAATTATGACATTTCAAGCCCTCAATATGTGGTCTGTCACTTTGCTTAGTTTATTACTGACCGATAATTCGGATTAATTACATTTATTTTGGGGAAAGGCATACTATCCGTATCTGGTGAAGAAATGTACTTCTTAAAACGAACAGATCTTTTTATTTGATCAGTCACGAAAATCGTGTTTTTAAGGAGGCAGGAGTGTATAATTGTTGTACGTTTACCTGAGCGCTTGATGTTATATCTTCTCTCTGCTGTTCTTCCATGGCAGCCAGTGTGTCTGTGGGATTTTTCTCACATGGGTCTATTAACCCTGGACCACCTGCAAAAAAGATAATAGTCTTTCATTTACAGTACAGTCATCTAAAGCACCTCAGGGAACGCCCCATTTTGATTATGCTATAATAAAAATAATTTTAAATTGCTCCCCTAAAATGCAAGGGGGAATAAGAGCCATGATTTGTGTGGAAAAAGAAACATCTTGCACTCATGCAATTTGTAGTCAGTTTAGTCCACCTTCATCAATTGGCATCAAGAGAAATGTGAAATAATTACATATATATAAATAAATGACATACAGACACCATTGGTGTGTATAACACACACGCTTTTGCTGCGAGTTGTGTAAAAATTGCCTCCACGTGTTCCAGCAGCTTCACACCTGAAAGATTACTTAACAAATTCACTTTTCTAAGGGGATGAAATAGAGCTCACCCATGAACACGAGATGCACTTAACATTATTATTTTAATTGCTGCAATTGTAAAATAATGACATCGTGTTTCGTTTAGCACTGCTGAGGTATATAATAATTGTTTTAATAGTGTTCAATAAAATATAAAACAAAATTGACGTGCAAATTTTAACAGACACACTCCCACAATTACAAAAGCAATAAAAAAAAGTCTATAGGTGTTAAAAAAATTAATAAATAAATTATGGACTCGTTTTTTCCCATGGCTGTATGTTAACTAGAGGGGCCTAAAATGAGAACATTTGATCTGTTTTGATCTTAATATGGCAGCTGTGTGTTAGCATCATAATGAAATCAAGCGCCTGTGTCTGGCAAAAAAACAAAGCAATGTCTCTCAAACAAATGTATCACAGAATGGTACATTGTCTACAAAGAGAATAAACAAGACCAGATCAATCTGGACAGAGAACACCTGGCCACAGAAGTTCTGCAACCATGTTTCCATTAACTAACGTCACATCTGTTGCAAATCTAAAGCTGAAAACTCCTTAAGCAAACCAGCGGGAAAATTGTGGTTTTTGGTGGCTTGCTGTTTCAGGGCCTACTACTATATAGCAGAACTAACCAATAATTAAATAAGCAAAACTGTGCAGAATATTCAGGCATCAATTAAACACTTGACTAGGTAAAAAACTAGCAAAAATACTTGCAAATTGTATCGTATGCATAATGAGTGATGTTTTCACACATGCAGTTTTCATTGGGTGTGCTTAATCCAGGTTTTTCAATCAAGCTTTACATTAGTTGGTTTAAAAAAATAAATGAATAAAGAGAAACACCCCTCACACAAACAGCATTGTTCTTACCATGTAGCAGGATGCCAGAGGCGATGCACTCAAATACTCGTCGCAATGCATCACCAGGGCTCATTGGTCCAGAGGCACTGCTGATTGCCTTTTCTACAAGAAGCTCCATGGCCTTGGATAAAAAACACAAGTCACAGTACAATGTCTAACTCCCACAAACTGCATTTCAGGGCATAGATCTGTTCTAAACAAAAAACAGAAATAAAACTCAGAAGACAACCTACACATAAGCCTAGTAAAATTATGAGTAAAATTACTCAAAGTCCTTTAAATGCCTAATAATATTCAGGACTGACATAAGCTCTCAAAATACTGATACAGGCTCTTTAACTAAAGCCCTTTTAGCAAAGGCACATATTATCTAATGAGTCTCTGGACAGAAGTCACAGTAAAGGCTTTTACACACTGAATATTGAGCGTCTTCATGTTCAAACACCGTTTCCCCCCGAACTACAGCACGGTCCAAATGCAAGGTCATGCAGGATAGAATTTCGATTGTGGAAAAGTGCAAAGATGCAGAAATCTGTCTAGGATTTTCCAGCAAAGCCTAGATGTCTGTGACTCAGCTTGAGTTGCTTTTTAATCAAATGATTGAAGTAAAAGACATATTTATGATGTCTTGCCATAAATTAGTTATGCCAAATAAACAAAACAATAGGTTGAATAAAAGCCAAAAACTTTAATAGATTTAAAAATGTAATAAATAAAATGTAGGACTTCCAAAATAAACATCTGCAGTGCAAGAAATCACCTATATGCGTGTTTGAATAAGTTCATGATCTCCCAATAAAAGACCTTCTCTGGGTAAAAGGCACAACAATTCTAACAAAATTCAGTACTTTGCAGTCTTCATACTCACCCAACTGGGAAAAGCAGACCAGGTGGGTACTCGCTGACAAAGGTCACGCAGGATACGAATAACAATCACGCAAGACTGGAGTCCGTTGGCTCTAGCCTTTAGTGTAATAAAGCCAAATTAGTTAGTGACAAGAACAAACATTTACATGAAGTCAAACGGAATATATGGGGCTCCCAAAGAGGTGCAACACTACTGTTCACAATGGAAGCTTTTGCTTATTTTACAGACCCTTTTGCCATTGCTTATAAATAAGCTGCCATTCCCAGCAGTATTTTACCTCATCGTTAGTACAGGAGTTCAAAGTTTGCAAGATGTACTTGGAATGTCTCCTTGGTCATCTTGTAAACCCCGACCTCAGTTTTCCAAATATTTCAATCAAAAACTTTCATTTACACAAGATCAGTCTTGAAAGAGTAGCACAGGAACTGACAGAGTCAAGGAAATCTGCTTTACTTTGCCTGTGTGTTTGCTGATAAAACAACTTCACACAGTAAACTAATCAGATATTCCTTTCCTCTCAATCCCTACTCTAAAAAACAAAACAAAAAAAAACAAAACAAAAAAGATAAAAAACAAAAAACAAAACAAAATCACAGAACAATCAACATGAAAGCTCTTATTGATGACTTTTTTGCAAAGGTATTCTGCAGCCTTATGGAGTTTTTTTTTTTTATATATATACACAAGTCACATTATGCTCCTAAGAAAAATTCAGATGTATGCAAGGATGCTTAGCATGTTGAGATCAGACAAAAATACAGTAAAATAAAACACTTTTTTATAAATTCCTGGTAATTTTAATATCATTAGCATCCTTGTATTACTTTTTATACCCCACAAAAATAGTTGAGGTTTAAAATTTCAACAACTCAAGAACTTAAAAGACTAAAATTAAACAAGCAAATGAAAAGAATGCATCTCATAAGGCTACATGAAGAAAGAAAAATGATGTTCCGAACCTGGAACCACTTAGCGTGGCGTAGGGCAGCCAGAGCGTCAAGGCATTTTTGCCTGTCCAAGACGTCCGCTGGGTCTTTCACCATACCCGAGGTTACATCTAAAAATGGATCGAATTGTCAAATGGTGTTGAGGAATGGGTGTTTGACCAGGTCAGAGAGACTGCTAAGAACACATTGCCACACATACCAAGTTGTTTCCCTGATTACTCTCATATATATTTTACTGTACCTTGTAGAATTACATTCGCACCTGTTTCATATATGGAGGTCGTCCATCACATATTAGGGAAGCCATTACTTTCTTATGCTCATCTATACTGATACACTGACCCTGTTTACACTTGGCATTAGTGTCTAATTATTGTGAGCCAACTGTATCATATTGGACCAAAGCGCAATATGATCACCTCCTAAATTTTTTTTATTTCTTTTCTTTAAAAAAAAATTTGACTGGTGTGGGGTTTGTACTTTCAAAATGGCAGAACAGTGTCATGTGTTTTGTTTAACAGTCAAACCTAATGCAGTAAGGTGAAAAATATGAGTACTGGAAGAACTGTGTAACATCCTTGACTGGCAACAAATGGAAAACTCTAATGAAAGCTAAGCTAACCACACTACATTTACACACACATCTTATAATGCATGCTCAACTACCTCAGTCATTTAAATATCCAGATCCTGGACACATTTTAATGCCAAGTGTAAAAAGGGCATCAGATGAGGAGTTAGGAGCAACGACAAACTTTGAAAATGCAGGATTGAGAGGGGATGGTCATGGTTATCTAAAGTCCTCCAATTTCGAAGACAACACATCAATACAGCTAAAAATCCAGCACTAGCCAGAAGACTATCGACAAAGAACGCCATCCTGACCTGTACAGCCATAATGAACACCCCATTTATATTAAAACTAAACCACTGGATAGGCACTCAAATAAACATAACCCTGTTGGGTTTGTAGCAACAAATATTTAGAAATGTCCGGCCGACTTCACGCGCGTCTACAACTCTTCTTGAGGGGTCTAACTAAAATCTCATAATTTCAAATTTGCACAACTAAAGCGGATTATGGAGTTGTGGAAAATTAATTGGTCTACCTCCTGATTTTTTTTTAAGCAAATTAAAAGGAGAAAAATAGCATCAAATGCCAACACTCAACTGTCCAGGGTTGACCTGCAGTTAAATAAGTTAATTTGCACAGTATCGCACTATATTACTCAAATATTGGCTTTCTAAATCTGGATTACAGTTATGTTTCTAAATGTACAGTATATCCTTCAAATAAATATAATTCTAAAAGAAAAATACTAGTTGTAAAGAACAATTTTAGGTATTCTGGCAAGTCTGTTACAATCGTAGGCTTAGCATTGGATGCTAGTTGAATTTTTTGGCCCAATCCCTTGGAATACAAGCTGCCTCTCCCTGCTTACATATCCACTTCAGGACTTAAATGAAATTATGACATTTGGACAAACCCCTTAAAATGCACTCTAATGAAAAAGTAATAGCATACTTGCATTTTTTCTTTTTAAGCAAAGGATGATGAAGGGCTACTATGGCTTTGAGTGTGGAACAAAAAGGAAAATGTAGAATGTCTGTGGTAGAAGAGTGCTTGGTGAAACCCTCTGGCAATGGTAGGTGTGGCAAAGTGTTTGGGGGTGAGGGGGTTGGGAGAGGGACCTTGGTCAAAAATCCTTCCGGAGCTGGTAGACGTAGCCTCAGATGGGAAACAAGTTATTCAGAATGCAAGGAGGCTTTTGGCTGGACTCGTAAAAGCTTTGGATACATGAAGGCAGCAATGCGTGCTGGAAAGAAAACATGAAGCTCCCAGCAAGAGGGGTTAGGACATCACTGCATGCATACCTGTCATGAGGGGGTTCGGAAAACCCCCATAGGCCACTGTATACCGAAGACTGTAAAACCCATGTCCAACCAAAGATTCCTCTAACAAAGCCTTCCTCCCAAAAGCTTACTGATACTCCCCTAAGGATCCAAACAGGAATGGTGACAGAGCGCAGACTTGTGGCCCAAGTTTAACATTATTTCAAGTGCTTCTACTTAAACTCTCCATTGGCAAATAATCAAGACAAGGAGGGATTGCCAAACTTCATAATTATTTTTTTCATTTTTTTTTTGTCCCAGTCGCCCAATTTTTGTTTCTGGAGTAAGAAATTATTAGTAAAAAGCTTATGAACAAATCGTATCATTCATCGCAATTGATTCACTCAGGGGAGCACTTTCATTTTGGAACAAGGGACCTCAGAACGGTGAATCTTCTCACCAACAGACAAAACATTTGTTTCCTGTGGGGACATTAACATGCTTCCCAACAAATTTCTACAATCCTTTCTCACGAAAATCTAATACTTGTTTACTTCCTTGATTCCTAGTCTTTCAACTAAATGATGCCTTGGTATTTCAATATACAAAGTACAGAATCCCCTGGAACACAGGAAACAAAAATTAATCTTACTCAGGACTAACTAAACTTACACAATGCAAAACATTTATCATGCTTGTTTAGGGGAGAGTTTCAAGAGCACTGGAGAGATGTTACAAAAAGAGGTCCCTGAGCAACACTGCTGGCAATTAGTTCAATAAAACAAGACCAATAAAACCTGGTAGTGGAGAACTGTCAAAAGGCCAGAACCAGCACTATCCCTACAACAAATAAGAATATGCACCCCACAAAACAGGTGAGGTTTAATTGAAAGGTAAAACTATTCCACAGCATAACTGCCTTCAAAATATCTCTTCCAGGAAGACGTTCAACATTTAGCAATATGCTTAGCTAAGCATGAATGAAATGTACTTCAAAAAGAAAAGCAAATTGCTTTCCCAATTTAAATACGCTAACTGTATTCAAATATTCTACAGTTTTTAAGGCTTTTGAAGGCACTCAATTTTCTTCCCATTCACATTGTGAACAAGCTCAAGCACAAACCAGGTTTTATACTTCGTATTATATTAGTTCAACTTCAACCCAGGAGCAAAAACACGCTCGGTTTCAAAATATGCTCAAACATAATATTGTTTGGATCTGATAGCCTCTCTTTTGTGCCAGCAGAAGGGCTCTTTAGGGCATCAAATCAATGTGTCAAATTATTTGATAGGTGGTTGAGGTAAGTGAATAAAGTCTCATCCAACCTCCATCACGGCCATTCTCCTCTCGAATTACTGGCGAGGTCAGCGTAATGGTCACCTGCATCTTGGGTTCAGCACCGGAAGTCAGGATAATGGCAGCTTCTTGGACTGATCCTTTTACTTCATATTTTTCTGGTGTCACAAGCTTAAAAAAACACAATGATTTGTACAACAGTGGTAGATGGAACCAAGTAGTATCATGACATCATCATTTGTTGTTTTCTGCTGACTAATAAAATACTCCCACAGATGATACTTTAACATAACTTCTGTAATTCCTCTAATGTCCTGTTTTTCTCCTGTTTCCGTTCACAGTTCATTCCCTAAAGCATTGTTAAAATAAAACCAACTAGATCATTTTTGGCAATTAAAAAATAACTAAAAAAGCAAAAGTCACAGCTGCCATCATTAAATAAAGTCTAAGGATAAAAAGCACATTAGTATGATAAGCAGAACATAATGAGCCCATTGTTGCCATTTCAATACCAGTTAGGGTAAGGGCCAATACAAAAAATATACAGTTACACAAGTACCGTGAGCTGTTTAGGAAGGTGCTCAATGATGCGTGACAGCAGACTCTTGCTGGGCTTCTCGGAGCACAGGAGAACAAGGTTGACATTCTTGTCCCCCCGCAGAAGCAGACCTTTGGCCAAGACGCCAACCCTCATCACTCCCTTCAATGCTCTGTTAAAATGGAAGAGGAATCCAAAAGTAAATGGAGAAGAACTACAAAATAGACCATAGAGGGCCTCACAGAAGTAATACAATTTTCCGTTTTGATTCGGGAGGCCCTAGACTACAGTGCTTTACTACTTGTAGTATACGGTATTTTACTTCCCAATTTGAAAAACAGGCTCAAACTCAAAAATAATAATGTTCTGGTAAGAAAGTCCTGCAGCAATGCATGTTGGAAAGAAAACATGAAGCTCCCGGCAAGTAACAATACAAGTAGTAAAGAGATACCAAAGGTTCTACAGCAAAAGCAACTTGATTTACCGGTCTTTAGGAGGTTCTTTTTTCTCTTTTTCGTCCTCTTTGTCCTTGTCCTGGTCAGTAATTATGTCAGATACAAGCTTCAGCGCACGTTCTGTAATGGACACAATCTTCTGGATGGCCTGGAGTTCATCTTCAGAGGGGTAAATAGCTGCATGTTTAGTCATCACGTAACGATCATCGGAGGAATCCGGGCGACGTGGGGGCTAAAACAACACAGATCACAACTAGCAAGTCATGAAGAGTAATAACTGTGTATGTTTTATACAAAGGCATGTGTAACACGTTACTACGATAAATATATCTAAAAAGTGTATTTTCTATTTATATATTTATATTATTTGTTGCACATGTGACATTGCCTGCTCACTGCTTTGCATTAAAGGTTCAAATTCTTCATTCAGAATAAAGAATAATTTATATTAAATCTATATTAATATATTTTTTTGTTCATTATCTGTATTGATACTATGACCAAACCGCCATTTTGTTTTACCAAATACACGCGCCATCTTTTTATTCTTTGTCTCTTATTCACTCAACACACCGAAGCACTTTTAAGTTACATTTTATGCGAGATATATATATTTATATATTTTTAACCTAAACGGCCATTCTAAAGTGCTTCTATCTTGTGAAAGACTAACCACAAGTCCTTGCGGCTGTGGCATGGGCATTCCAGGCCTCACCCCAAGGAGACCGGGGGGTCCAGGTGGGCCCTGTGGATATCCACCATCAGGCATCCTGCGCCTCTCCTCCCAGTGGTGCTGTTCTTCCTCCATTCGTCGCCAGTACATGTCCTCTTCGTAGCGCCTACAGAGAGGAAAGGCAATTACAGACCCAACATCGAACCAAATATCAACCTCAATATCTGTAGAGATTTGCACCTCATCTCCATTCGCCAACGCTCTTCTTCTTCTCGTCGTCTCCAGTACTCCTCTTTCTGCATCTGCTTCCTCATCTTCTCCTCTTGGATCTTCCGGGCTCTGATGCTAGGCTTCACTTCCACCTGGAGGTCTGGGTTCACCTTTTTCTGCATTGTGAGAGAAAAAGCAGAAACACAAGAAAGTGTCACAAAAGGAAGCTGCTTAATTGTCTCTAGAAACTTAGACATACAAAACAAGAAACAGACACAATCAGTAAGGAAAAATTAATAGTAACCTGCTTTAGTGAAATGACTCCCACAAGACACAGGAAGGAATTAAATATTACTACAAACCAAAAGTAGATAATTTCCTTATACACACACCTTATACTGCAGACGATGTCTCCTTCCTTTTAGATGCATCTCCTTTGCATTGGGATCATTAAAACTGCATTCACACAGTTTGCAGTGGAACCGAATGACTTTTCCTTCATCATTCCGAACCTGTAAAATCAGAGATTTTTGTTGAGTACATGTTATCAGTACATGTTACAGTGTGTCCATGTTCTTTTGTAGTTAGTGAGTTAGAGTCACTTGGATATAGACACATTTCTAATCTTTATGGCTCTATACATCACCACAATGGGTTTGAAATAAAACAAACATGATGTTCTTTAACTGCAGGGTATTTACATACAAATCATGTGACCAAAGTAGGATTCAAAACATTTTATGGGACAAAAGTAATGGGACACTTGGCTGCTCAGCAGTTCCATGGTCAGGTATGTGTTATTTCCTCATTGTCTTCTTTACAAGGAGCAGAAAATAGATTTAAAGTTCTTTGCATTTGAAATCTTGCAGTCAACCCTCAATAGAGATCCAGAACACAGTCACATCTGTGAAGCAAGTCATCATTACACTGAAAAAAATTAAAACAAACCTATGAGAGAGTTAACAAAAATGAGGTGTGGCCAAATCAACTGTTTGGAACAGTTGATCAGATCAACACTCTCCAGGAGGTATCCGTCTACAATCAAGAAATCAGCAGGACGAATTCTGACGTTTTTTGGGCAATACTATATGCTCATATTCAGCCATATGCTTCATCAATGTGTGCTTCACAGTGCAGATTGACTATGACACGAAGCATGCTGCAAAAGCAACGAAGGAGTTGTTAAAGACACAGAAGTGGAATGTTATGCAATGACCATGTCAAACACCTGACCTGAACTCGACTGAGCATAAATTTCACTCGCTGAAGACAAAGCTGAAGATAAAAATGCCCCAAGAACTAGCATGACCTGAAGACAGGCCTGGCAGAGCATCACCAGGGATGAAACCCAGCGTCTGGTCATGTCTATGTATTTTAGACTTCAGGCTGTAATTGAATGCAAACGATTTGCGACAAAGTATACTTAAGTGAACGTTTGATTCAGGATTGTAACATTTGTCCCATTACATTATATCACTTAAAAAGTGGGAGGCACATGTACAAATTGTTGTCATTTCTACACTGTTTACATGACTTGTATGTAAATACCCTAAAATTAAACCCCAACATCTGCAGGTAAAGCACATCTTCGATCCATTTGAAATGCATTGTAGTGCTGTACACAGCCAAAAAGATCATGGACCTAACTGTAGGTTACCTCTTCAACATAATCATGCCCGACAGGTTGGACATCACTCTGCAAAGCTGCCAAGGCGGACTGTGGGGACAGTGACTCAGGGACATCATTCTTAACCTCCTGTGACGGTGTGACCAATGACGCCTGGGCAGGTTTAGCTGCCTCAACCTTTGAGTCGTCCATCTTAACGCCAGTGGTCTGCAATTTATTTCCACCTATAAAAGCAGAAGAGTATTAATGTGATGTAACATAAGTAATATTAGGTAAATCTTCATTCATTTTTTTAAAGCCCAACATAACAAATGTCATTACTACAGGGTGGCTAATGGTCAGGAGTTGATATAATTGGTCAAAAGAACGCAATGACGCGGATTCGTTAACGTGCGTATCGCGATTTCGGTTTTGTATCGTATATCGTTACAGCCCTGAGACACACCCATCACATTAGAATGTTTTGGTGCCAAATAATCGCTGTGGGTGATAAGACATGTAATTTAATAAAGGTTAAAAGTCAGTTTGCATGTTCAGAAAGTATAGTTAAAAAAAAAATAAATAAATGTAAAATAATAGGCACATGCCTGACCAGGTTGCTAGGGGGATTTTTTTTTTACTTTGGTGCATACCAATTCATTCATGTAGGTACTCGTTAGAGGATCAGAGCAAAAAATTGTGATCCGCTGCTAACAGACCATACTGCATAATACTGAAGAATTTGGATTTCTAACAAAAACACAAAATAGGTTATTCTGTATTCGTTGAAAAAATAAATAAAAAAAGTGAATGCTTTGAATTATGTATCTGTAATGGATGACTAAGCACAAACATGCAGAAATGCTCATCCGCAATTCACTATGCTTATGGAACACAAATCTGTAATACAAGCAACACACACAACAAAAACTCCTTGAAATGTTACTTACCGACAAAGTTGATCTTGGGTGTGTTGACCTTTTTGACAGCAGTTGCAGTGACAGAAACATTGCTGGGGACAGGACTCTTGCCCTGTGTGGCGGAGGTCATGGTGCTGTTTACCATACCAACCGGTTTTAGATAGGAGTTGGAGATGGTAGAGGAGGAGGCAGGCAGAGCAGATACAGTGCTGCTGGTGGAACTAATTACAGCGGCACTTGCCGTCTTGCTGGGGACTGACGTGGTAGATGTGGAAACCTGTGTGACCACACTTGGCTCTGTTGAAGGAATAGGCTTTCCCAGTTTGGTGTGCAGTTTTACAACCTACCATAGAATGGAGAGAAAAAACCAAGCAGAGGTAGAAAACATTTATTTTTGATTATTTCTAACTCATTGAGTTACTGTGGAAAAAGTGAAATTTGCACCAAATTCAGTTTTGAAAGTATTTGTAAATTTTTTATGTGAAAAACCTGAATTATATATGTAACTATCCATATTGCAACTTAATATCAAATCAAACTCAAGAGGAAAATATTTAACCCTTAGCCTAAACTACAAGGCAGTCACACAGAGGAATGGAACACTTGCTTTCTGGTGTTTTGCTCCACGGATATGTGCAGCGTAGGCATCCGCCCCGGTACAGGCGACATCACAGAGTTCACATCGCATTTGGTTTTGTGTTCCACGAGCCGAGCTGCTTCCCCCGCTACTGCTGCTACTGCTCTGAGAAACCTTCAGAGCTGCCTCCTTCTTCTTGTGCTTCTGCCCCTCCAGATGCTCTTTATATGTCTGGAAGTGAACAGAAAGGCTTTCATACAGATGCAAACAGATAAACAGGGGAGATTATTATATATATATATATATATATATATATATATATAAATGTGTTTAATTTATTCCAGCACCTACAGCCTTAGACTTCATTACTTAGAGAGAAAGGGGGAAGCATGACTTACCTGAGGGCCAGCACAGCTAATTTTGCAGACATCACAGTAGTGTATTTGTGGTGGTTTTGGGGGTTGTTTGGGCTTGAGCATTTTATTCTGGAAGGGGGTTTTCTTGGTGAAAGTGCTGCCAGTCCAGGCTGCAGAGGCTGCGGCAGCGGCAACAGCTTGCTTCTGCTGCTGCTGCTGCTGCTGTTGCTGGTAGTACGAGGACGCTGCAGAGTATACAGCTGCCTCATAGCCTGAATAGGATGTGCCTGAGAACAAAAGCAATTATGAAACAACTAAAATCAGGACCTTTCATTCTTAACCCCAGAGGGTCAGTGTGGATGCAGGTTTACATTCTAACAATTGACCAGGCCTGCTTCTGCTTTGTTGCAACAGAACCCAGAAGACACAGTTTTGTTTCTATAAGACTTAGTAAAGAGAACGGACACACTAGTACTACCAATGTTCATATTATATTTGGGCAAACCAAGATTAAAAGCATTCAGAGGTCTATACTCTTAGGTAGTGCTGGGCGATAAAACGATCTAGATATTTTATCTATAAAACATGAGGACGATCACGATGATGCGCACAGGCTATAAAACTCAATCAAACCAGTTTGCCCAGTTTTAGAGCATGTGCTGAGACAGACAACACAAGGGCCAATTGAGCAGCATGTGAGGTTTGCCCAACAGCCAATCACGAACAACGTTACTTATATTTTGGCCCACCTCTTTGAAGAGGCAATGTAAACATTTTCAACGTGGGTTCATTTTGGAAAACAAGGAGAACTCGACAGCCCTGGTGAGTGAAGTGGAGGGGAAGAATGTTTTAATGCCAGGAGGAGATAGTAAAAAAAAAAAAAGGACACAATTCCTTAAAAGTTTGGAAGTGGTTCGGTTATTTTCAAACGGACAAAACATATTTAAAACTAGTTTGTAAAATTTGCCGCCGACAGGTACCAACAAAGTCTGGGAATACAACAAATCTGTTTCACCACCTTCAAATATACGATCACAGTGAACATGCTGATCGCCAAAAAGAACACTCGAGTGATGTAGCTTGCAAGTCCGGTACTGAAGCTATTCCCAAACAACAATAAATTGCTTTGAAATTTATTGTTATGACTCCATACAGTAAAAAGTAAAAATGGCATTGGGACATTGCTAGTGCAGTGACTTACTTCTTGGCAAAAGATATGGTGCCAGTTATTCGTGTTGAAAAGGAAGGCTTTAGGGAACTTCTTACAGGAGTCGACCCGAGATTTCAAATGCTTGGCAGAAAATATTTTTCCCAGACTGCGCTTTCAGATCTGTATGATGAATGTCTGGTGAAGTTAGAAGCTTCGCTAATAGACGTAAGATACTTTGCCAGCACGGCGGACTTGTGGTCAAGCTGGGCATCAGAGCCGTGCATTAGTCTTACTGTTCATTGTATCAAGACAGAACGAAATTTAGAGTAAATGTTTGCAAACTGCGTATTTCCCGATGGAAAACTATAGCAGAAACTATTGCTATGGTGCTCGAAGACGCTCGATCATCCTGGGGACTTAAAGAGGACCGCCAGGTCTGTATTACTACAGACAATGGCCTGAACATTGTCAAGGCGTTTCTTAAAAAAACTGGAAGGTCACTTAATCTTCAGCATGTTGCTAGCGTGCTGACACATGCGGTCTTCTGATTTTAAACAGAGCTGCCCGCACTGACGCGGCTCAGGGATTACGTCACACGCAGCGCCGTGCGCAGTGCCCTAGTGCCGGTCGATTTAATGGTCCAATGAAAGGTAATTAAAAACCAGGACATTTCCCCACTTTCTAAACAGAAAACCGGTCGTCCCAGGCAGGACGTGAAAAACGGACACCCTATCTCTGACCCTCCCTGCACGGCCAGGCTGTGTGTGTTCGGGCTTCCCTCTCCCTCCTATAGCACCTGTTCCCCCCTCCCGACAGTCTAACCACCTGCTGCCCGGGCACCAGGTCAACACTCTGCTGAGCTTATCTCTCCATCACAGTACCTCCATTTCAAGATATTTTATGACAGTATTTGGTCCAGAATTTTTTTTCTAGATTTTCCTCCTTTAAAATTAGGTGCGTCTTATATGGCGAAAAATACGGCAAATGTATAATTTCATGTGAGTTTTGGTATTTGTTTCTTTGAATACTTGAAAATCAATAACTTTTTATAATTAAAGGAATTGATGTAGTCAAATTTGTTGGAAAATACATATTTGTTTACTAATATTGTTTAATGTTTTCATTCTGTTTGTCAGGATAGGATTATATGTATACACTTTTTCTTACTTTTTTTATATTATTACATTAAAGTATAATATTTATCAATAATTATCGATAGCGGCCAATATAAGAAAAATTATCATTTTTTTTTGCCATATCACCCAGCTCTACTCTTATAGAAAACAAATTATTTAACTTATTATACAATAAACAGTGAAGTGAAACTCTTCACTGCTAAATTGTATGTATGATTGCTTGACTGACAGCTCTAGTAGAGTCAGTGACTCAAGAATGTTGGGTTTCTTACCAGAATATGTAACAGCATTGGTGCTGTAGGTGGGGCTCTGGGAGTACGATGGGACCACTGAGGCTGCAGCAGCTGCTGCCACCGGCTGCACGGCTGAAGACACTGGATAAATGGAGAAGGTGGAGGTGGCTGGGCTTGGGGTGGCTGGTTTTATAGCTGTAACTTGACGTGTTTGTTGGGTCTGTGTGTATGGGGTGGCTCCCTGGCTATATCCAGTCTTGGGTGCTAGAATGAAACATGGAACAATTGGGCAAATTTAATGATTGGCCACTAGCATTACATGGCTATCTAATTCAAAGATTCTTCTGAAAGCCTGAGAGGTTTCAGTGTGTAATCAATTAATTAATTAATGCCTGCCAGTTATATACATTTACATTTATGGCATTTAGCTGACGCCCTTATCCTGAGCGATGTACAACAGTGCTCAAGTAATCCACAACAGTATCAAGGACCTGTAAAGCAAGATTTAAGTCAACATCCACCAATCAC
>JBBKCR010137574.1:0-21995 GCA_037577295.1 Ladigesia roloffi | reverse complement strand
TGTGAACATTGCGCTAAATGTTGAAAAAATGACACCTCTAAATTTGTGGTGCTGCTTTTACAAACGGCGCCCCATATTGACTTGTATGAGCTTGTATTTGTTTGAAATGATTTTACATTTTGTGCATTGTACAATATCGAGTGTAAATGTATTTCATGGATTTGATTGTGTCAATGAGGATCACTGAATAAATGGAGTTTTAAAACATAGTGCAGTGTTTATTTGCGTTTATACTAATGTTTATTTTGAACAAATGCTTATTGCCCAGAAAAAGCTTTATACTACTATACATGCTACCCTGGGTAACATCATTAGAACGGATTAGTTTCCATTGTTATGCTGATACTACATTATATATTTCAACTAAACCAGATGAATTACCTAAGTTGTCTAGTGCCACATGCACGACCAAGTGACACATCAAGGTCAAGGGGAACGAGCGTGTCACGGTATATAAACAGGAAGTGGGAGCTTCCTCTTTGTTCTGTCATTGAATCAATCGTCCAACCTGAAGATCTCATCCATTTGTGAGTACTCTCTCTTCTGTTGTGCATGATTGTGAATGTTAGTTCCTGGTGGGAACTTATCTCTGTGTTTAGAGTGTTCATAGAAAAACTGCGTGCTATAAAGACTGGTTGACAAAAAAACTTCCTTTTACTAAATACAGATAAGACGAAGATATTACTTATTGGCCCAAAAAACAGTACCCAAGATTTTTCACAATTCAGTCTGCACTTAGGATGTACCTTGGTGTAATATTAGATAGTAATTTGTCCTTTGAGAATCATATTACCAATATCATAAAAACATCCTTTTTCCAATATTGCCAAGCTAGGAGCATATTATCCGTATATGACACAGAAAAGCTAGTTCACACATTCATGACCTCTAGACTGGATTAGTGTAATGCATTACTAGGTGGTTGTGCTGCATTCTCAATAATCAAGCTTCAGTTAGTCCAAAATGCAGCCGCCAGGGTTCTCACTAGATGCAGAAAATATGATCACACAACCCAAATATTATCATCCCTGCACTGGCTACCTGTTCATTCAAGAATCAATTACAAAATAGTATTACTTACATACAAGGCTTTAAATGGTTTAGCTCCCACATACCTAACCAATCTTCTGATACACTACAACCCACCACGTTCCTTAAGATCGCAAAACATCTCCTAGTAGTTCCCAGAATCTTTTTCATATTTAGCTCCAAAGCTTTGGGACAGCATACTAGACAGTGTTTGGGGCTCAGACACAGTTTCCCAGCTCAAAAGTAGACTCAAGACGTATCTCTTTAATATAGCATACACGTAACTCACCCCATGACCTCATACTCCAGTACAGGCGTCCTGCGTTCCTGAGTGGCCACTACGCTAATTTCTTTCTATCTGTTCTTTATCTTTCTACCCATCCCAAGGCATCTGAAATCGTGCCAGCTCGAGCGAACTAAGGCCAACCCTGCAAGGTCCTTGAGGCATCCAGAGAAGGCCCAGCTCCAGTTAGATTCTGCTTCATGAGTGTCTTTCTTTCTGTCTTTTCTTTCTCTCTGGGTCGACCTGAGGATGATGGGTTCCCCTTTTGAGTCTTGGCTCCTCTCGAGGTTTCTTCCTCTATCACCTCTGTCACCTTTGGCTTACTCACTAGGCGCTCGGAACCTGGACTCTGTAAAGCTGTTTTGTTATAAAAAGCACTATATAAATAAAACTTAATTGAATTGAATTGAATTGAACTTCTGGTTTACTTAAAACACCTGCTCTAGTCTAGGCAGTGTGAATGGCACACAGATGTGTCAAACATTTTTGGCCAGTTTACAAGAACCATTAGACCTATCATTTTGATGCACCCTACACAGAACTGTCATCACCAGCATTATCACTGAACATGAGTTCAGTACCACCAGTAAGTGGGAACTGCATTTCTGTGTTTAATTAATTTCATTATAATCACTAACCCAAAGAAGTGTTTCCCATTTCCTGTTTTAAACAGCTTGGGCTTATCACCCTATGAACATTTACATGACTTATCATTGATTCTCACAAATACATCATTCATTCTGGTCACAGTGCTGATTCATTTATTCTGTTTAAATACAATCATTGCTAATGCATTAGCTCCTGGACTGTCACTGGCACTCTTGATGAGCAGCAGCAAAACAGAACTAAGGTCATTGGGGTTAATCCTGTTACTCTCATTTTACTTACAATCTCTCACACTGAAAACACAAGAAAGCTCAAACTGTTAACCCAATTAAATCTCTACTAAAACAATAAAAAACATTTGTCAAGTAATATTAATTATATTATATTAAATACATATATTACTATATTTTGTTAGTTTTGTTCAACGTGTGCCTTTTCATTTTTTCAAAACCTAAAATATCTTTTCAGTTTTTTGTATTTCTATTATGTTTTCACATAGAGAAAGCTTTAAAGGTATTAAAAAAACATTAACACCCACAGATTCTGAAATTTAAGGCTTAATTTAAGGCTGACTTTAAGGGGGGTATGGGGGATTGTTTTTTGTTGGGTAGTTCCGCCCCGGAGTGGCGTCCTGGAAGGGTGGGTACTGTCAGCCACCGTTTTTGGGTTTGTGCACATTCTGTATTTCTGTTGAGTTAAGGGACTTTTTAGTTGACACACTGTCTGTGGTCACATGGTTTTGGGGAACACAGGTCTGTAGGTTATTGTCTGTATTACTTTCACCTGTTCCCTGTTTAGGTCTCTTAAGTTCTGGTATTTAAGTCGGTGTGTGCCAGTCCCTCCTTATCTGTGCATTGCCTCATCCCCTGTGTTCCTCTCTTTGAGTTAGTGTTTGTATCGCTCTGTTGGCCCTCGAAACAGTTTATGTTTGGTTTTGGTTTATTTTCAATAAAGGACCCAGAATGGATCCCTGGATCCCTTGTCCTGTCCTTAGAGGTAGTTTACTGGGGAAGGCTTGCACTGCCCCTCATAACAATGGCAAAACATGTGTTAATGCAATCCATTTTTTTGAGAAAAATGTTAGGGGTGCCAACAGGGGTGTCCACATGTGTATATCACTTATATAAAAATGCATATAAAGAGGCTACAGTCCATTGATTTGCTCTCTCATTAGACTGAAGAAACCTTGCACTGAGAGGTAAACCTTAAGAAATGCTTATTTAAATTGGAAATGACTTTGGAAATAATTTAAATAAAACAGCATATATTGAATGCACAATACCTTTAGAATGTAAGGCCTACAATTTTTAGACCAATAAAATATAATACCTTTATATTATTAATCAATATCTCTGTAAAATCTGTTTCCTACACAACATAAAAATGGCCTATGCATTCAATAATATTGTTTACCTCATAACGTAAATCGTTTAATTTAAGGAAGTAGGTTTAAAAATCCCTACCTTATTAAGCCCATACAGCCAATTATTGAACACATTCTGTCCCATTCTAACATGCTATGAAGTAGCATCTAGGCAGCGCTGCTGCTTAGGCAGAGTTTAGTAGCATTTCAAGCATTGTGGTGCAAAAGGCAAACTCTTTAGAGCAACCTCAATATTTCAATTCATACCAATTTCAAGCTTCTAATCAGAATCTGAGAGACATTTTTGTTTGTTTTCAAGCATGCCTGAAAGCTTTCATCAGCTTCAATGAATTAGATGAATGCATAAATAAACAAATAATTTTGTCTTAAAGAAACCAGGCATGAAAATGTATTTCACCGACCGACAGCACTTAAGGTAAACAGAGACACACATGGACAACATTATGGGAAATACCAAAGACGCATTTTGGACTTCTGCTGAAACTGGCAATAAAAGATTATTTGCTCAGCTGCAAATGTTGAGCATCCTGTGAGGGAGAAACAAGCAGTCAGACATTTCGTTTTTATTTATTATATTTATAGTGCATATATCCACATTTACAGTCATTACTAATAAATATGTGTTTAGAAAACAAAACTGACGGGTATGTAGGCAGACTCTGTAAAAATACATGTATGAAAAAATGACATAAAATAAATTAAGCTGTAGAAATTAAAGCTGCAAAAAATTTTCTTGTGCAAATTGTACCTGGTGTCTTTATAAAAGACAAAGCCATTACTCAGGAAGAATTCACAGAACAAGTGCAGGTGTACAACTGCCACTGTACAGGTGAGGGAGCTTCCTAAAGTTCTCAGGGACATCTCAGGGCATTATTAAACACAGCAAAGTTACAGAGCAAAGGCCTTATATATCCCTGCTGGTACATTTGGTTCAATAACATGTCATTGAAAAGTTTATAACATCACAATTAATCATTCCTGGACAGGGGCACTCTGCAAGGTTTCACCATATGATCAAATAATAATGATAAGGAAAGTGAGAGAGAAGCCAGTGGTCAGTCTAAAAAAGCTGCAGGACCCAAAATCAGCAGGAACAACAGAAAACTGGAACATGCATTTCTTTGAAAAAATGTGAAGTGCAAGTGCGATTATCTGGAGACACCCAAACACTGGTTTGATGGCGAAAAAAATTCTAGAAAAAAAAATGCTGCCCATGCAGTCTCAAAGCCTGGTCAGGTGGTTCAGAAACAGTTGATCTACCTGCTGTGCCACTTAAAGCAAGGGCTGTTGCACTTGGTCTTCAGCCAAAACGTACAACTACTTCGGTTTGTTTACATGCTCCGTGTTCGTAGTGTTTGTTTCTTTCGCCTTTTTCTACCTCCTCGGCATCCATACATATCATGCCACCAACCATCACTCCAAACAAATATGATAGGGGGATCAACCATTTTCTCTCTCTCCCAATAAGTTACAGAGGTCTCTTGTCCAGGTTTTAATCGATCAGTACTCTGCCCCTGATTTTATACAACAAATATTATCAGATGTTTTGATGTCCTGAAAAAATGTGGAAATGGCACCTATTTTGGCTATAACAATAATAATAATAATAATAATAGTAATAAAATAAACCATGAGAATGACCAACAAACCACACCACAATCTGCATTCCTGCACCCCATGCAAAACTCCTTGGCTAAAAAAGACATACAGAGTTGCACAAAAAATTACAACTAGTGTTGTTTTTGGCGGCCTGTTTTAATTTTAGTTTTAGTGTAGTCTTTGCATCTAGCTGTCATTTTAGTTTTTATTAGTCTTAGTCACGTCCAGACTCTTTTTAGTCTGGTCAAGTTTTCGTTGACTGAAAGTCTGAGCATTTTAATCTTACTTACTATTTTCGTCTAGCTTTAGTCAATGAAACTGATGACAATGTATTCTAGTTTTAGTCAATGAAAGCTGTATTTTTGTCTTTTTCTCCTTAACAAATATCGTCTATACAACCAAATCAGAACAAGAATTATAAATTATAAAATTATAAAAGTGCGTTGTGTAAACTTTGTGTGTGTCCCAAAATTTTTCTTCACTCTAGATATATTTCATTCACATTAGAGCTTAGATAGGGCCCAAAATCCCAGCCAGACATATTAACTGTAATTTTCGTCCCGAGCCCAATTTTCAGCCCGAGCCCGATTTAAATCCGATTTTTTTTTATACATGGTCCGTTATAACACACGTTCTGAACTGTGGGTGCATACCTAAACTGAGACACTCAGTGCTGGATCACGGCCCGCCCCAGGTGCGTGACAGGAAATATAGGGCCAGGTTCGGGTTCGGGCAGAGAAAGTTGACAGTGCCTCTCGATTGGGACTTAACGTCATTCAACTCTAAGGTCGAGCATCATTTACCCCTTTCTCCCCTCCCTATCATACAAGAAATAATGTCTCATCTCGTTTTAGTCAACGAAAATGACATTTTAGCATAGTTTTTATCTCATATACCACACTTAGTCTCGTTCTTATTCGTCAACAAAACTACATGATTTATTTCGTTTCATTATCATCAAATGACCAGCATTTATGTCACGTCTCGTCTTGTATTGTCACATGAAATATGTTTGTTGACAAAGATATTTCGTCATAATTTTAGTTTACAACAATGGAACAATGTAGTCTTGTCAGACAAAACAAAAACTGAACAATAATTCAGTTGATCATATCCAGAAAAGTGTTGCAGTTATGATCCCAAAGAAATCAAACCTCATTGGAGGTGGGAGCACCATGATACAGGGCTGCTTCTCTCAAATTGATACAGGGGCATCACACATCATCATGGATGAAGGGATGCACCAGAAGATACCAGATGAGAATTAAATCTCATCAGCTACTTCAGCACAATCTAAGCATATAGCCAAAATAACACAAGACTGATTTTTAAAGCTGATGAAGATGCTTGAATGGCCTTGCCAATGTTCTGATTTGAATCGCATTTAAAAAGGTAGGATTTTGAAATTGGAAGTCCAATTGAGAGGCCCTCCATAACCTTGAGAAACTGAAGTTTGTTAGGTAAGTTATTCTTTATGAATATATTGTGTGTATATGTGAAGTGGATATATGCACTGGAAGTATATTAAATAGCAAAAACAAAGGTGTCTGTAGGCTTATACTTGGAAAATAATACAAATTCAAATTCGAGTGTCTGACTAGCATGTGTGGAGCAGGGGGCAGGTGTTTCACAGTGGATGCATTTTTTGCACAAGTTTTTTTTTTCTGAGACACATTTTGCACAAATTTATCTGTGCACTATAAGACTGTGGTTTGTCAAGAGTGCTCCAGGTGCCCTGAGTATAAAAAGGTTCTCATAAAGATGCACATAACGAGAGTTTTCTTTCATGATGACCAATCAAATCAAGTCAGGTGGGTCTTTTATTTGTGACGAGGGAGTAGTAATTGCACTCATGACGAAAAAATGCTTTTTGCTTAGTTTAACAGTTTTTTGGGAATTTGCTAATAATATGTTTTGCTAGTACATATTGAAATGTTAGCTTGCTGGCACAACTGGATTTGATTTGGTCATGATGCTTAGCGATCTATAATTAGCAAGTGGTTTGGCTAATTTTAGACATCACTAGCTGAGCCACTTCAAATACAGCATTAAACCTCCAACAAAAAATGCAATGCACCTTACTGTTTATGTGGTTATGTTAAGGTGGTTTGATAGGTTCACTTGCTGTTCACTTTGTCACCCGGTAGTGTCATTTGAAAAAACTGTGAAAATACTAAACTCTTTATATAAAAAAACACAAATCTGAATAACGAAGGTCTAGTAAATGACAGGCCTTAATTTCTGAATAGATTTTATAGCCATATTATCTCTCTGGAGAATATTTATAGGCAGTGCATTGGGATATTTTGAAAACAAAACATAATGGTAATTAATTTGAAGTTGCAAAAACTGTTAATAGAATCACCTTGAATAAATAAAGAGAAGAAGCAATTGAAACACTTGGCAAGATGAGCCAATCAGGTTATTTGACTCCCAGACCTATGAGTGAGTAACTTACATAAATGGTTTGGACCAAACCTGAGCTCACCTGACATGAAGCCCTCATCACGATTTTGATTGGGTTAAATCCCCCTAAAAGGCTGCAGCAAAAAATATGATTACCAGCTGTTTCCCATCTTTGACTCCCACATAACAGCAATCTAACTGTTCACTTTGTTTTTCATGTAAATAAGACAAGCTTATGCAATCAATTAACCTAAATTTTATCGCGCCACCAAAACTGTACATTTCTTGCTAGGAAAAGAAAAAAGTTATATAATCAATCCTCTCATAATTTCAATGACAGCATAATATGTAGCTAATGACACTGAAAAGTAATATATACGGAACAAATACAAGTCCTTACGACCAGTGACAGGGTCACTGCCAGATTTCCTCATGGCGAGTAGAAAGCACTGCTTAAATCTGAGTAAATGTGGTCAGTGTCATCAGAATCATCAAATTCTGTAGCATCCGCCCCGTGAGTGAGAGGCTCCACATCTTCATCCGAGGTAGAGGGATGAGTCAAAATGATCCGAGGTATCTGAAGAGGCGAGTCAATAAAAGAAGAGGATAATAATCAATTAGGCTGAATTTCCAGCTCTCAGTACAGTATTTTTGCTATGGGGAGTACAAAAAAATCTAAGAGTAGCTTGTTTGAGATGTGTATAATAAAAGAATGGGAGCATAGGGGTTTCATCGGACATGTGTACACACACTCACATAGCCAAACAGCATAAAAATGCAAATGGACATGTCCACCTACCGTCATGGTGTGTTTCCCAGCCTGCAGGGCGCTGGTCTCCCTGTCTTTACATGGCTTTATCTCTTGGCCCGGTTCACCCTAATGACAGAATAATATGACAATTATGAAAAGTAACACTACTTTAAAAAAATATCTCTATCTCTCTCTGTATTTGTCATATTAGTTACCAAATCATTGATACTGATTGTTACATGTTTAAATATCTCTAAATAAAAAAGAAGGTTGTCCTTTAAATGCTTAACATGGCCAGTGAAGTTGGTTAACATGAATTTTAAAAAGGTCTTAGCTTGCCGTTTCATTTATTTTCCTGTTAATATAATAACCCAATAAGTTGTTATAGAAATGAGATTTAAAAACTGAGGAGTGGTCATGGGTAAAATAATGGTCTTTGATTAAATTAGCTAAACTTGAGTATTCATGAGTGTTTCTCTTTATGAAAATTCAAATGCATCAGCCCATTGGCTTATATTAATGTGTTCGATATGTTTTTCATTCTTTTAGTAATTAGAGTGTAAACATGCTGAAATAATTTTCCATGGTACTTGGCTATAGGTTACAAATAGATATTAAAATGAAAAAATGCTGGAATATTCCTTCAGGATTTAACAGAAGGTAGGATGAAGTAGGAGATGGTAACTGAGTCATGCATTATTTGACAGATATATAATTTTTTTGGATTTGATTTTAAAGCTCTGGATTTCCACTCACCACGCCTTTGCCATTGCAGACCACAGCTTCAATCCTGTTACCTAAAGGGCTGCGGTCCAATGTGGATTCCAGGCATGCGTCAGTCCACTGGCGGGCAATCATTAAGGGCTCGTCCTCACTGATGCCCAGCTCTTGGAGCACACGATTGTCTGATGGTGTGAGTCTCTCCCGGAGCACCTTCATCTTAATGCAACCCCCTGCGTTGCGGAGGGCACTGACTGCTTCATGGTGGCTGACCTCGCACATGTCTTCACCATTGACCTTGAAGAAGGAAAAAAAATAGAGAAACGGAGCAGCAAGTAAGAAAGGGTTTTTGATCCATACATATTTGTGAAGTTATTAAAGTTACCTAACATTATTCACTAAAAGTGAAACTCCACAGATTATACCGTATATGAATACATGTTACTCCACAGTATATGTACGTACAATACAAAGGCTGAGATGTAAGCCACGTCAAAACAACCAGTAACCCTACTCAGGTGTAACCATCTATTTCCTCACTGCACATTTATTTATGAAGTACAGTAACCCCTGCTTTAGATAAAAATATGCCTAAAAGTGCCTATTTTTATAGTGTAAACCATAAATGTGCCCCAAATATGCTCCCAAATTCCATTCAATTCCATTCCAATTTATTTATAGAGCACTTATAAAAACAACCACTTGGCCGACCAAATCATATAACAAGTAAATACAACCAAAGAAAAAGGAAACATAAACCGCAACAACAAATAAAAGTGACAAGAATAATCAACCAGGCAGAAAAAAAGAGGGTGAGTTTTCAAGCGGAATTTTAAACAACAAGTGATGAAGCTTGCCTCACATGCAGTAAATTATTAGTTTTGGTGCAACTACCGCAAAGCTCTATCACCCCTTAGTTTACGATTTACTTTTTGTATAGATAAAAGCATCTGCTCTGCTGATCTGGGTGACTGAGATTGAACATATGGGTGAAGCAGTTCTGTTAAATAAGGTGAGGCACAGACATTAAGGCACTCAAATACAAATTAAATAATTTGAAACTGGATTCTAAACTGGACAGGACGCCAGTTTAGAGAGGCTAAAACTAGTAAAATATGTTTGCACATATTAGAGCTGGCTAAAAAAACGTGCAGTTGCTTTTGCACCTGCTGTAAACATTTTTTTGGTATAAGCAGGGTAAATACAGTAATAAATGAATTTAATTTACAGTAATAAAAAAGAAAAAACATAGGAACCCTCAAGATGCTCCACAGGGTAAATTCTTGACTGCAATGTAAAGGGCAGCAGCCAATCAGCAAATAACAGCAAATAACATTCTCAGGTTGGCTACTTTCAATCCTCCTGCCTCTTAATACATTTGACTTTGATGCCTGGGCCTGGCCCGCTATGCCCCCTCGCCCTCATGCTGGTTTTTTATGTTTGGTGTGGCACTGAGCAATGTAGGTTCTTTCTGTTCAGGTGTCTGGTTGCATTGGTAACCGCAGTGTGACGCACGAGGCCTGGATGTCACAAAAATCTGTGATGGACCGAAACCGCAACTACTGATCCACGTGAAATAAGAGGGGTTACTGTATTTTATTAAATATCCATAAACTTTTAATAGACACAAGTAACAAACATATTTGCATATTCTTATAAACCATCAATCCATTTAAAGCGAAGTGTCCTAAATAACACCATAAAGTGTATACATTTTGGTGCTGTTTTAGAGTAGAACTATGTTCTCTCCTTTACAACTGGGCTTCCTCATTCATTTGTTCAGATATGGCCTTCTGAAATGGGTCAAAGAATCACAGTAGTGTTCTGAGGGGGCAACAATCAAGACCTTGCAAGAATATCATGAAGCAATGGATTTGGAAGCTGTCATGAATCATATTCACTGTTAACAGAACCACTGTCATTTTTAAGTGTCTGTCTGTTGCTGATTAAGTCTTCAGTGTTCACTGAGACAGCATCTGTGTAATGATGACCTCCAATGGCCAACTGTGAAATAGCACTTACCCAAATAGAAGTAACCATGAGGTGAAAACTGATCTAAAAGTACTACAGAAACATACATGCTGGATTACGGCATTTATGCAAGATTTACAGCCTCTAATCAAGCTGCATATAGGAAGGCATGCCTAATCATTCAGTAGAGAAATAGTACAACTAAAATGTTTTCAGTATATCAGACTAACTGGTCTGTGTTTGATGACCAAAAATATACCAGCTAGTGACATTTTTACTTTCACCTTAAATACAATACATATGAATCCAGTACTAGTGAAGCAGTCAATATATCCTATAGTATATCCTATAATTCTACTAATATTCCAATAAAAATCTTGTACAAAAGTGTTTCTACCGATCTTTTCTAGAAGATAGATAGGTTTCACAGTGACATGTTTTAACATATTACCTTATAATAATGCAAAAAAAAGCATGAATAATAATTCTTCAAGCTCACCTCTAGCACTCTGTCTCCAATGTGGACCCCTGCCTTCTCTGCTGGTCCTCCTTTACTCACCCTGGAAATGAAGATGCCCTTGAAGAGTAAAAGACAAATCATGATAAAAGAGGACATTCTGATATTTTGAAGCAACTCTATTATAAGAGTAATATCAAGTTATGAGTGAGGAATCAGTGCATCACACATACAGTTTAAGGGGTTCAAGGTAGAGTGTAATAAAGGCACACATTTGATTAAAGCTGATTATGTCTGCCACCACATTGCAGAGGAAGTTTGCACTTTAACTTGCAAATACGTTCTTCCAGTCTTTATCGTCTAAGTCAGTGTGGTTTAAATTCATTAACCTGATTAGGGGCATGCAGGGGCCACTCAAAAGGATGTGTGACTGTCCCTACTATACTTATTCCAGGAATTTAATGGCTTAGCACCATCATATGAACTTTTTTAAGACTTTCTGAAAGATCCAACACCGCAGGCCGGCTTAAAGGGAAATTCTGCCAATTTTTCCAAATGTCTGAATAAGTTAATGGTTGATATAATAAACTAAAATATAGAAAATATAAATTCTCAATATACAGTCTACGTTTTAGTATAAATATTTGTACAGAACTATATTGTGTGTTGCTGGGAAACCATGTCATTTAAAAAAAATTGGTATTTGTAGAGCATGGGTCAGCAACTCTGGTCCTGCAGAGTTTGATGGTAGTCCTCCTCAAACACATTCACTAAATCTGACAATTAACTGGCAAGTTGAACCAGGTGTTTCTGAGGAGGGAAATCACCAAAACGTGCTGGACTACGGCCCTCCAGGACCGGAGTTGCCTACCCCTGCTATAGAGGATGTAAACCTTTTTTTCAGATGCCTGTTTCCCATTAATACCACTGTCAACAAATCTCATTCAGAAAGTTTCTCTAGAACACATTTTACAACAAACAAATTTGAATGTCTATTTACATCTTAATCATTTCATTATGTAGGCATTTTTTAAATCCCCTTTAGTGTACTAAAAGCTAATGAGAAAAGATGTGGTGAGACAGCCTTTTGTTTTATGCACCCCTAAAATGGAACGACTCACAATTCCATCATTATGTCTTAATTAGAACTGGGTCAATGTTACAGTAATATTTGTGGGCAAAGAGGCTCTGCTGTAGCAGTAGAGGAAGATACGACACCTCATCGTTCTCCTTATAGGGTAGTGAGCCTTTCCCTCCTGCAATGCTGATACCCAAACCACCTCTCTGACCACTCACTTTGATCAGGAGCTGCGAGAGAGAGAGAGAGAGAGAGAGAGAGAGAGAGAGAGAGAGAGAGAGAGAGAGAAAGGGGGGGAAAGAAAAAAGGTGTGTGTGTGTGTGTGTGGGCATCACAGATACAGACAGGAAATCTGTCCAGAATTCCTGAAAACAAGTTAGACTCAATGTACCGTAAACCCCCGCAAAGTCACAGTTCAGAGTTCGTGGCTCCAGTCATTGGTGGATTTTTTCTTAGAATCAATAATTGTTTGCAGAAATCCCCACAAATTTGTGGAAACAGCAGATATCTTCAGAATTTTTTCTGATTTTCTTTTTGGGCAATATATAATTTTCTATGCATTAAAGTGCCACATTGTAAAAAAAATATATCAACTATTGTGTATCATAAATATTTCCATATAAAATATAACTTTTTACATATTTTGGTACTGTGGAGGCAACACAAATATTTCTTGGGCTGAGAACCCCTGTACTCAGAGGCAGGAAGTCTTAATGTAGCCAATACGAGACCCTAATTGATTTCCCCTTGCTGCTGATTGGCTTCTGCCCTGTGACCCATCTCTGGTAGATGCTTTAGAACAGCTTCCCAAGTGGAGCTATCTCAAGTGTTTGCCTGAGTGTTCTTGTGTTTTTCATCTTGTTCTCCATAAAGCCATGCATTTTTATTATTAAATTTTGCTTATACCAAAGAAAACATGCTTGCATGGATAACAGCACAGTATATATCAGTACATTAATGTAATTTAATAATAGTCAGGTACGAAAATATCACAGCACAATGAGAATAACATAAAATTGTTTCTCTGCATTTAACCTATTCATCCTAATGGTAACTTCAGTATTTTACATTCTAGCACTGCAGGAGACAGCAGTTCAGTGTACACTGTACAGTACAAATTTACAGATTTACATTTTTAAGGAAATGTATTAGGAAAAAAACAAATGTAAGTGTTTTGGGAATATATTTACGGCCAATAGACTTTTTAAAACTGCATTAAAATCGTATGTTTTTACAATTCGTTGGTGCTCTTGGAATATAACACCCACAAATTTGGGGGGTTTACTATGTTAACTAAACCACACATACCTTTTTTGAAAAAAGCAGGTTTCTAAAACAAGACACCCCTTGTGACAATAACAGCACAAAGCCACTGCCTGTAATGCATAACAAGGCTGGAAAGCACTCTAGGTTTGTTCTAGTAAAACCACTTACAAAAAATTGTGAAATGTGTTTTTTTTGTATTTCTAAAATTGTAAAAATTAAAACCATGTGAAACACACATTGAAAAAAAACTCACTTACTCTTAATGGCACTTGAGAAATGAAAGCTTTGTATGAGCCAGGCCGCTCGGTCAGAGATGACTGGCTGGTTCTTTCTGAACTGGTCTGGCTTTCTGACTCGCTGGTTGTGTCTCCTTGTAGATGGCTTGCCAGACGTTGTGCTCGAAATCTCTGTAGCTTCCTGTCCTGTCGATTAGCCCCCCCAGTTTGCCTTGACCTCCGCACTACTCCCTCTATATCTGAGAAATGAGCGAAACCAACCTGTGAGAGGAGAGAGTGTAAGAGGGGGAGAGAGAAAGAGAGAACAGATAAAAAGAGGCAACACTCTACTTTGTATATTGAGTTTTTCAACATATTTAAATTATTATTCATTCACCCAGAGTTTCCTCACAGATAATTATCACAAGACATGATTACAAATACACAGTCTGATGCCTATTTTACCATAATCAACATTATTAACAATCTCAGAAGACAGTAAATGAAATGGCTATTTCTAGGGGGTCACCAATTCTAGTCCTGGAAAACTGCAGTCTAGCACAGTATGGTGATTTTCTGGCTCTGAATTTAAACTCACGAGTTCAGTCAGGTGTGAACAGAGAAATGTGCTAGTGTATTAGCTTTAGGGCACAGTGTCAGTGTCACAGATGTACTGAGAATGGTCAACCATCCAAAAACTAAATCGTCAGCAGTGGAGGATATTCATCACATCTGATGTTACTTGTGGTCAAGCCATTATAATACTGATTTCACACAGAGACAGAAGGATCCCGGCGTAAAGCGCTATGTTAATGCAGCCTCACCTCTTCAATGGGTTGATCTATCTCCTCTGCATCCTTCTCTGGGCTGGAGCTTCTGCCGTGTGCAGTATGATTAACAGGAAAAAGGCTGAGAGCGCCAGGCAGCCACTCTTTCCCTGACACCCAGCGCAGGACAGGAATGGGCCAGCCATGGCTGCCGTTACTCCCAGAAGGCTTAGCAGCTCGGTATGCCTGCAGGTGAAGAAACAGCATAGCAAGGTGTGATATTATCCACAAACTTTTGGCTGCCTGTTGGATCATTTAAGTAGTGATCAGTTATTGAGTCTCAACCTGTGACAGCTGTCAGATTCTGTGTTTGAACACTGACAATATAACGACAGCCAACATGTAGCTCCCAGGAATAACTGCCTTGTGACAGCCTGGTAACATTCTGCCTTTCTTGAAAGGTGTTTCTATGTAAATATCTTCCATAAATAAACATCACATGGATGAACATTCCACATCTGAATTCAGAATAAGAATATTGACACAAGAAAAACTGTGGCATTACTATGATGCTTTTGTTATCGAGGGTTTCCTTCCCTTTCTTTATCAAATACAGATACACATATTTAAATGTATGTTGCTCCCACTGACAAGCCTCAATTGTAAAGACCTATAGTGCTTGTGTACTTGCAAAATGCAAATGACCCATCTCTACAAGCACTGCTTAATTAGGTTGCAACCATTGTGGTTTACAGTATAAATGTGACATTACTGAATTCATTTACATTTAGGTAAGGCAATGTATGTTAAACACATTCAGTAACTGATTTAAGCAACAATTAAAATTGAGCTGTTTTGTTAATAGAAGTTTCAGAAGGTGTATGGCAAAACACTAGCGAGGAAAGCTGGACATCCCTTGGGGTTTGGAGATATGGATTCAGAAGATTGCTGTAGGATCAGGATTGTTCCGGCCACAATTAGCAGATTAAGTGGATATGAGAAACAGTGATATTGGTAATGTGGCAACTGGGTCTACTGGGCTAAAAGGAGCTAAAAAATACTAATTTATATTACAGAGGTAAACTATGATAAACTAGCCCTGGAACCACAATAATTAGTTAAAAATCATAATACAGTTATGTGTGCAATTAAGGCATTCCTCAGGCTTTTACTGCTAAAGAGAACTGTGGAAAGTGACAGTGTCCAAGGCACAAGCAGCAGGAGGTAAATGTTAGCCTTGGGTTTGGACTGTAGAGTTTTAAGGTAATATATCATGATGGAGATGAATGCTCCATTCGTAGTCTACATATTGACCAGCTCCCCAACTCCCTCATCACATGGAACTTCGTAGAGTGTAAAAGAGCAAAAGAAGTCCACAAAGAAGAGATTCAACTGAGCAATAGAATTGACCACAGACATGATTCAAAAGTGAACGTCCTCTCTGCCTGTAGTTCCCTGTGTTCTTGGGGATGAAGTGGACTCTGTCAGTAGTGACAATGAAATAAACCACTTATTACCGCCAAACTGTTGCTCATTCATATCGCTAAAACATGAAGTACTACCAGCGAGATTTGGACTTGATCTTTTCTGCAGCTAGTCAGCATCTCGTTCCTGCCCTAATAATCAGTGGTGGAGCTACTTTTTTACTTGGGGGGGCCATGGGGGGTGGGGGATATGCTATTTCAGGGGAGCCTGTATATCCACCCGTCCAACTACATTTGCGTTTCAGCATATTAGCCATTTTTGTAGTTTATCTTTTCATTTCACATAACTTTTCTTTACTCTTTAAAAAATCTTTCAAAACTCATGACTGTCCCCCACCCTGCTCTTCTTCAGAAAAATTTATTTTTTGTTCCATTGATCGCGGTATTTACACAAGGGTTTTTTTGGCAGGAGTGCCTTCCTTCTCTGTCCCGGTGTCCATCATCTGTCTGTTTTTTCTTCTTTTTTTACACAGACCTCACACACTAACCTTGTGACAACTGCCACCCACAGTACCTGTAGTAGTTACTGCCGTAGTGTTGTTTTTGGTGGACTTTTTTATTTTAGTTTTAGTCTAGTGTTTGCATCATGCTGTCATTTTAGTTTTTATTAGCCTTAGTCTAGTGTTTGCATCATGCTGTCATTTTAGTTTTTATTAGCCTTAGAGACGTCCAGGCTCTTTTTATTCTTGTCAAGTTTTAGTCGACAAAACCTCTGAGCATTTTAGTCTGAATGAATCTATTTTCGTCTACTTTTAGTCAATGAAAGCTGGTTTTAGTCTTTTTAATGCAAGTCGAAATAGTATAAATTCTTTGTAGAATAGACAAAATCTAAAATTTCAGTCAAGCCTATTTCACAATTCGATTAAGGTTATCTGATTACCTTGTAGGCTCAAGAATACTGTACTTCCATTCCAGACATGGAAGACACTCTGATTTGAATTTACAACATTTGTTTTGCCAACTATGTTAGAACTACACAAACAATGTACACAGATGTACAAAAACAAAAGTTTTAATAAAATAAATTAATAACATCTAAACTCACCTGAATATTTTTTAAAAATCCTGAACAAATATAGTCTACAAAACCAAATCAGAAAATGGTAAAATGCTGTGAGAGACTTAGTGTGTGTCCCAAAACTTTTGTTCACTCTACCCGACCCGAGCCCATGCATCCCGACTCGACACATAAACTGTAATTTTATGTGTAAAAATGAAACCCGACCCGGGTCCGATTTAAATCCGATTATTTTAGACGTGGGCCATTATAACACACATTCTGAAATGTAGGTGTGTCCCATCCGGCCCCTGCCCTGCCTCCGCCTCTGCTAATAATCCTAATATCCTTAGCGGTCATCAAAACCTGATAGAAATGGCAAGACAGAGAGATGCACTGGGCTCACACTGGATGTGACACAGTTTGTCCATTCCCTCTCTTATCTCAGAGCAAAAATACTGCGGAAATAGAGAAGAATCTCCCCTTTAAAATATTCACATTGTTGCTTTGTAGTTGAAGATGCACACCCACTCATACACATCCAGCAGTATTTGTTCATCCCAATTTTTAAAACAATCAAAACAGTTTTTAAAAAAAGGTGAATAATGGATCACCCCCTGTGTCAGTACTTTGGAAGTCGGCTAGGAAACTTCTCTGTCAACTCTGCACATCTAAACTGGGAAATATTTGAAATAGTTATCTTTATTACAGAGCTATTCAACCTGAGTCATATTGGATGGTAACCAGTGTTGGACTGCAATCTTTGTCCTAGTTTTCAATAGGGTTTTATTTTGGGCTCTGACTAGGATGCAAAAGGACATTCTTGTTGGGGGGTGAACCTACTTTGTACTGACAAACAGAAGCTGATTTTTGTTGGTAAAACTGTATTGGCCCTCTGCCAAAGGTACCATATGGTTTTGAGGTCAAATTGTTTTATTTTGGGCTTATCTGGCTATAACACCTTTTGCCACTTGGCCTCAGAATCCTCAAGGTGTGTTTTGGCTAATCTTTGACAAGATTTAGTGTTGCCTTTCCTCTGGAGTGTCTTTTTATTTTGCAACCCACATGCGCACACCACATTTGTGGAGCACTTGTGATACAGTCATCACATGAAGACCTGGAACTGCTGTTTATTACCAACTCAACGTCATTCTTTCTTAAAACAGGGCCCTCAATAGTCCAGGAAACTGCTCTACGAGCCGTCTCAGAAGAACGTCATGCAGCTAAATCAGCCAAAATGTCTTCTGCTCCGATTCATCTTGAAATTTCTGCTGCCTTGCGGTTAATCATCAGATGCTCCCGGCTATTCTCTCCAACCTAGGGATCTCGGACACAGACTGGCAATGGTTTGCTTTTTACCTTGATGAACGGAGATACCAGGTAGTATGGCATGGCTTTCGGTCTGCCCAGTGAAGATTGTCCACTGGTGTTCGACAGGGCTAAGTCTTTGGACCGCTTCTCTTTTCCCTAGATACTGGTTCTCTTGGGGATGTTATAGACTCATATGGCCTTTCCTACCACTTTTATACAGATGACACTAAGCTTAATCTCTCCTTCCCTTCCAGTGATGATCAGGTCTCAACCCGCATCTCTGACTTTCTGGCTGATATCTACTCTTGGATGGCAGCCCACCACTTCAAGCTGAATCCCAGCAAACTGAGCCTCTTTTCATCAAAGTGAGTCCATCACCAAGCCAAGACATCACAGTTTCTTTTTAGAACTCTGTTATCATTCCCTCAAAGAGGATACAAAATCTTAAAGTCATTCCTGTCGCACACTGAGCACCTCTGCATGACATGTAGATACCTTCTCTACAACATCAGAAGAATCTGACCCTTTCTCACATCTAAAGGAACGCAGTTACTCTTCCATTCTCTGGTTATGTCTAAGCTGGACTACTGCAACTCTCTAATGGCTGGATTTCCACTTAAGGTAATGAGACCACTTCAGATGATTCAGAACACAGCTGCAAGGTTAGTTTTCAACGTTCCTAAATTTTCACATATTACGCCTCTACTACAGAAAACAGTACTCTCATTTATATCTAACATATATTTGTCTATATAATTAAGAAAAAAATTATTTGTGTATTAACCTCTGACTTTTTGTTTGTTTTGACCATGTTTGTTATGATAACTTAAAAGCAGGTGTTGATGTAGGTTTACTGGTATGAAGATCAGACGGAGACTACTTAAATACTGATGTACATCACTCTGAATAAGAGCATCTGCTAAATCCTATAAATGTAACACTATGACCACTCCTGCAATTACTTGAAAAGTGCCACAGGCCTCTCGGTAGGCTCTCTGATCAGTGTCCTCTTCGTTCTTCCATCCAGTTTGGAGGGACAACCTGATCCAAAGAGGGTTCTAGTAGTACCAAACACTATGCACTTCTTTTCTGTGAATGGAAGAAACGTTTGAATTTGATTTGATTGAGTTTACAGGCATAATTTATTCATATCAATAAGATATTTTTTATTCTTATTAATTAATTAATTAATTAATCTTTTAATTTGACATTATAAGTATAGCTGGAATGTTTTTGTCCATCATTTCAGGCTGCAGCGCAACAAAATGGGAGTACTATGTAGGTGACAACTCTTTTTTAACCCACTGTGTAATAATATATTTTTTCTGAGAATATAGTTCTCTGAGAAACAAATATCCTGGAACCACGTAGACTAATGTGCCTGCAATTTCACTCTACATACAACATAGCTTCTTTGTAATATATCTTCTCAAATAGTTTAAATGACTATTACTTTTACGCGCCAGATGACCCCTGACACGTGTCCAACTAAACCCCCTGTCTTAACAAGTCAACAGTGCAGTAGGGCTGTGCCGGTTTTCTTTCGTTTTTTGTCAATTTTTTGTTCTTTTTGCACTGGATAAGTGACGGGCACTACTGGACATCAGTAGCACGCATAATAATCTGGAATTTACTCCTTTCTTACCACCTGAGCTTCAAGTCAATGTTCACCCCAGTAGCCGCCAGCACCACCACCACTACCACTACCAAGATGGCCACGAAGCACCGGGCTCCAGCAAGCCCGCTGACCCCAGAAGAGCGCTTCGGAGACGGCGACGCAAGCGAGGCAAGAGGGGAGGATTTCATGCTAAGCTAAAAGCTCTGGCTAGCTGGCCACTGCTCCCCAGCCTCTTACTGGCCAACGTGCGGTCCCTGGAAAACAAGCTGGACGAACTGCGATCTTATTTTTACAGAGACCTGGCTTTCAGACAAAGTCCAGGAATGTGACGTTCAGTTTCAGACTCACTCCGTACACCGAGGAGACCGGACTGCAGCCTCCGGTAAGTCAATCGGGGGAGTTGTGTGGTCGACGTACTCATCGTGTGGAGACATACAGACTGTCCACAACAAGTACTGCTTGCCAGACATGGAGATTTTAATGCTGAAATGACACACATACTATTCACAGCGAGAGTTCTCGGTGGTGTTCTTGGCCAATGTTTACATCGCACTACGTTCTAACTCCACAGAGGTGTTCATGTACCAGGCCTAAAGACAGAGACTGAAAAAATCAAACCCTGTCACAAAACATTTCTGGACCCCAGAGACAGAGAGACAGAGAGGACTGCTTTGCCCAGACAGACTGGGATGTGTTTAAAACTGCAGCCACAATAGAGGCCATCTCTGTCAACATTCAGGACTATGCTGAGTATGTGACTGGGTACATCAGCACCTGTGTTGACAATATTGCAACTACCTCACAAATAAGGAAGTTCCCCAACCAGATGCCTTGGATCAACAGTCAAGTATGACTCATGCTGCGTACTCACTCGCTTGCTTTCAGATCAGGCAACTAGTACAAAGCTGTGAGGTATGGACGGAGGAAAGCCATCATAGCGTCTAAGAGGCAGTACAGAGAGAAGTATGGCTTCTATATACTTCTGCTGACCCTGGGCAAGGTCTGCAACACCTCACAGACCATAGAGCCACCAGCAGCACCATCAGCTCTGCAGGCAGTCTGCTGGATGATCTCAACATGTTTTACACCCGCTTTGAGACCCTCCAGAACTCCCAGACCCAGCAGAACTCCCAGACCTCCCAGACCCTCCAGAACTCCCAGACCTCCCAGAACCCCCAGATATCCCAACCCTCCACCGCACCAGCAGTTTCAGCAGAACAAGTACACAAAGCCCTGATTAAGATCAACCCTTCTCGAATCTTGAACTCCCAGACCCTCTAGAACTCCCAGACCTCCCAGACCCTCCAGAACCCCCAGACCTCCCAACCCCCCACCGCACCAGCAGTTTCAGCAGAACCAGTACACAAAGCCCTGAAAAAAAATCAACCCCTGCAAGGCAGCAGGACCAGACAACATCCCTGGATGAGCCCTTAAAGCATGCGCTAACGAGCTGGCTAATGTTCTCGCCTCTATCTTTAATCTTTCCCTCAGCCAGAGCATCGTTCCCACATGCTTCAAAACCCCAACCATTCCTATCATTGCAAAGTGTTTTGAGAGAGTGGTGCTGGCCTACATCCAGAGCAACATCC
Source organism: Ladigesia roloffi (assembly GCA_037577295.1). Lineage (NCBI taxonomy): Eukaryota > Metazoa > Chordata > Actinopteri > Characiformes > Alestidae > Ladigesia > Ladigesia roloffi. The sequence goes on along the minus strand of JBBKCR010137574.1, from coordinate 464 downwards.
CAGACACTCTGGATCCCCTGCAGTATGCCTACCGGGCCAACAGATCCACATCAGATGCCATCGCTGCTGCCCTTCACTACTTTCTCTCCCACCTGGAAAAAAAAGACTCCTATTTCAGGGTACTCTTAGTTGACTACAGCTCTGCCTTCAACACGGTCATGCCCCGCAAACTCACCCACTCGGCCTGCACCCCACACTCTGTGACTGGCTCCTGGACTCCAGCATCACTATAAACCCTGGCGTCCTGCAGGATTTTGTTCTCAGCCCCGTCCTCTACACCCTGTTCACCCATGACTGTGTCACCTCCCACAAAGTAAATACCATCCTGAAGTTCGTGGATGACATTGCAGTGATCAATCGCATCACTGGAGGGGATGAAGCGGCTTACAGGAGAGCGGTGGCCGGCCTTGCGTGATGGTGCGAGGAAAACAACCTCACCCTCAACACTGGTAAGACGAAGGAGA